>VUQI01015183.1:27544-38239 GCA_015106735.1 Paratilapia polleni
GCATTTGTTTATTTTTTATTTTTTTTTTGGGGGGGGGGGTTTATATTTGGCTATATGAACACAACTGTCACTTAGCACCTACCCTACTCACCAGTTCTGCCTTTGTCCTACACCCCAAAATGAAATTCAAGTTGAAAGGTCAGCATTTTGACACACTGCAGGAAATCCAGCATTCATCAAAAACTCACATGTGCAAGGAGTCAAAACTCAGGGGACAATGTGAACATAACAGCACTGGAAACAATCCAGGGCTGCACAAAGAAGATGACCTTGAAGGGCACAGCAGTCAAATTTTAATCAAGTAAGGTTTTATTTTATTTTGGGCGGAGCTGCTGAACCACATACTATTGAATTCAACATTTGGGAGGACCCAACTTGCTATTAAGTTTGGATTCTTCTCTAATTTAAATCTAGCAAGCTACACTTACTACACACTCTAATGAATTGTGGATAACCAAACTACTGAGCACTGCAATTAATTCCAACAAGTTCCATTTCACTAGCATAGCTGTTGGAACTGAGGTGATATAACAAACTCACAGCTATTTCACCAATAAAATTACCACTACAATGACACTGTCAGAAAGAACAAAATATTCCCACACTCAGTCAAACACTTACATAGGTGGAATTGTTGCAGCTGAAAATAAATACAGCTTCAATTTCTTCTCAATGCTAATTATAATTTTACAGTTTTACAAAAATTATTTAGCAAATTGTATTTTTGTCACTTTTACTGTAAGCATTTGCTTTTACACCAACCATTATTAAATTGTAAAACAAAACAAAACAAAAAAACACATTCTTCCACACAATAGCAAGCTCCCAAAAGCATTGTACTTTATGACCAGAGACCAAGAAGCTCTAAAAGCCCCTGTGAGAAAGATGAAAAGCATGCTGCAGGACATCCTTCAAGGCTACATCTAACCATCAGGGAACTTCTGTTAAGGACTGCACAAGCTTTGCATTTTCAAGTGGACGCATACAGGATCAATGGATACTTTCTGTGTTATTACAGCAAATAAAGAGAACATACGGAGCAGTACCTTTAATACAGTGCAATGAAACACAGACTGATAGAGTAGCTTAAAGAAACTTTTAAACATTTCTACAAGGGTGGCGTCCCTCCCCTGGTTACAATCAGTCATGGAGCAGACTGGACTCAGGGCTCCCAGTGTGACAGTGTGTTTGAACAGATAAATATGTCAGAGGAGTCCCTGCTCTTTATCAGCCCTCACTGTTAGCCTCTTTTTCTCTCACTACACTCAGTCTGCTGAGACTGAAGTGCTTTTGACAGTCTCTTCATCTCTGACTTTACTTAGTTGGTGTGAAGCAACCTGGCTGCATGAGCAATGGATTGCAGGCTATGCAACACATGACCGAACAACATGCAAGGCTCATTGACCAGATCTAGTAGCTAAATGAATAAACAGTAACGGAGATGCTATCAGTCTTACTTTTTTTGCCATATTTCTAAAAAAAACTGTATGAGGTTTACTTTTTGCAGTAATAAAATAATTTGTAAACAACTAGGATTTATTAACACACAGCTCTGCTACAGTATTTTTACCAACAGGGAATTTACTGTAACTGTCTGCTAGCATTTTGATCAACTCCCAAATAATCTAGGGAGAAACAATTATGGAAAACATGGCAGCTGACATTGTGCTGTCCCAACCCATTACATGGATGTGCTTATACAGTCCTGCTGTGCTGTCTTAGTGGCCAGAATAGACTTAAATCAATATTGCAACATAAGAGGACATTGCCACTTAATCAGCAGTCCCTTTAACCCCTCCTCCACCCTCACCACTGGGAGTGTGTTGTGCCACACTGAGGGTGGACCTGCCTCTGTGAATTACACACTCTCCGTCATTCTCCTTTACAAAGTATCATAAACGTCCAGGAGGATCCAATGCCACATTAATCAGACACATTAGGCAGCTAACGGGAGAATACTTACAGAGGACATTAAGGCTGTCTCTGGATCTTGCCCAGGAAATTAACTACTTACCAGACAGGGACAATCCAAGGCAGATATGAGCGATGGGAGTAGGGAGCATGAAGGTAGGATGAGTCTGTCTCTGGCTTGTACACAGAGCTAGTTTGACAGAAGCAATTAAGCTGCTCAGCCTTCTCTGCATACGATTCAGCACTCACTTCAGTGCAAGAAAAGGGTCTGCACATAACAAAATTTCTAACAACTATGCTCCATGATAGCAGGAATTGTAAGAGCTCACTCATAATATGACCTTCGTGGCTAATATGAAGATAAAAGATTTCCCCTGCAATGTCATGAATGTGTTTTTTTGTTGTGGTTGATGTTTCAGCTATTCTTTGATTTGTGTGAGCAACTGAAATACTGTACATCTTTTCCATTAAAAAAAAGCTACAATTCAGAGGCCAGTTCTGAAACAAGAAATTGTTTAATGCCAGGGAGCATGAAGAGAGAGCTCCAAGTTATGAACATTATGAATGAATTGTTAATTTGCTGTATCAGTTCTTTTCTTCACGCTCATTTTCCACACAGAGGCAAATTCTATACCCTTTAAAAACTTTTGTCAAAGGGTACTCCAATAAGCTTGTGCAGTTGCCCAGGGGTGATATTTATGAAAATGTGACACATCAAAAGCTGTGATTGGCACAAGGAGAAAAGTAAAATCTGTGAGGGGGAAACTGATGTGTGGAGCAAACCGCAACCAACTACCAGTGCAGACAATCCACCACCTGAAAAGAAAAAGAAACTGTCAATAGAGAATTTTGTGAAAGCTACCTCTCTGTGTCTTCAGCTAGACTGCGGATGTTAACAGCTCTGAGGCCACGAGCGCCATCTGTCAGGAGTTGCACAATACTAACATGGTCCCAAATGGTGCTAAAGAGGCACTTGCAAACCAAAGATGCCTTCTGAAAGAAACTTGGCTTTCTTCAGAAGAGTGCTGGATCGGAGCCAGAGGCAGCAAGACATTTTTTTTTTTGTTTTTTTTTTGGGGTGTCTGTGTGAAAGTGTCTGATAAGGTGATGGAGGCAAGCTATATGCTAGTGGAGATGGCAGCAGATGTAAAGTAGAAGAGGCCCATGCTGGCTTTCCATAGATTCACACACACACACACACACAGTAGCCCATATAGTGAGCTATGCGTTAGCCTTAAACTCAACTGTCAACATGTTAATCCAGAAAAAGATGTGCATAATAACGCAGGCATAGCCCTATTTCTTCCTACATGTCAGACAAAATTTGTGTAAATAGGAAGAATCCCCAAAGAGGTTTAAAGAAAAAGCATGTGATATGAGGTATGTCTTTACAATTTACTGTAATTAGGAGGCTGCGAGTGAGCGGAAGCATCATTTAATCTGAAAAGTCATTCATTATTCAGTTTTAATGTCACTCTGTGTTTATTTAATCCTAATTCTCCAGGTCAAAATTTGTCATGTTTACATACATGATCACAGGCTATGATTAGAAAAGAACTTCCCTGAGTGAACAGCAGTAAGTATGCAGGATGAATCCATGGAGATCTAAGCTGCGGGTGGGGCTTTTTTTTTCTTTTTCTTTTTTAAAGAAAAAACATCATTGTCTGCTTATTTGCCCTCGAGAACACAGTTAACTATCCCTAACTCACAGATCAGACATGATAAGGTGAAGATAAATGTTCTCCTCTACATTAGTTATGATTTTGTTTCATTATTTCTTTTTAGTGTACTTACATTAGTCGATTCACCTAATCTTATGACCCATTGTAATCTCGACACCACCTAACAGGAAACATGATTAGACAGAAGCCCTTGAAACACCAACCAACGTGTTGTTTCTTGATATAAAGCAACATCCCAGCCTTTTAGAATTGGAAATAGACGATTATTTTTATTATGGGGCTTTTTTGGATAGAGACAGTAGAAGCAGACAAGAAAGTGGGGGAAAATGAAAGGGGAGATGACATGCAGCAAAGGGCCTGTGGAATCTAACCAAGACCGCTGCAGGAAGGGCCAAACCTTCTGTACATGGCTTGCACGCTCATCCAAATGAGCCATGGGGGCGCCGACTGATGTGATTGTTTTTTTTCTTTGGGTTTGCATTGAGTCGTTGGGATTCTATGTGAGAGTAACTTCCTTTGTTTGCATAGCAAAGCCGCTGTTCTAAGGGACTCTTTTTTTTTCTTATGCCCCAGGTTTAAAAGGGCTATATAAAGAAAAACTTGTCAGTAGCTGCTGCGTATCAAACACACTCTTTCATGTTCTTTTCCAGTGTTTGTTTATATTTTCTGGAGGGTGCATATGTGCTAAACATGCTAAACGTAGAGGATCTTGTCATCTAATTTCATCACTTTCTATAAAGTTGCACTAGCTGCATAGTCTTTAATACATGCAGTTAAATGTTGATGGGTTTTTTATTAATGCAAAGGGAATGCATTTACGGTTCACATTTTTAATAGATTTACTCTTAATCATTTGAAAGTATTGTGCAGGTAAATATACACAATATTACTTAAGAATCATTGACAAAGATGCTTTACATATTTGTACTGTGCCTATCCATATTTATACAGTCGTATCTGCACAGGGCATCACCTTGATACTGCACAATGCTGTAGCAGCATTATTTGAAGCATCTGCTGGCAAGGGGTTCATATGAGAGCAGAGATTGCAGAGGCTTTTTTTCTCCCTCTTTCAGAAGTTGATCTTACTGACCTTGACCACATCTTCGTCTGTTGAGCGACACGTCACTGCTTCAGAGACATCAGTAACAGAGGCATCAGTTCCAACAGTCACCACCTTTACAGGGACAGCCACCGTCTTTCCAGTCAGGACGGCGGTGTTCAAAATCTCAGAGTCCTAAAGACAGAAAGGAAGACAGAGATGAGCAAAGTACTGGTATTGGAGGCATCCAGTAACAGATCAGAAATACCAGTTAGGAAAGAACAGAAAAAGTACAACCTACAAGTGGTATTGACAATGATTTAAAAAGGCTTTGCACACCACTCAGTTAATAATTTCTGGATAAACCTCTGTACTAATAACTGATGGTGAGCTTCATCTTATCTTATCTTATCTTATCTTATCTTATCTTAGCTTATCGCATCTTATCTTATCTTAGCTTATCGCATCTTATCTTATCTTATCTTATCTTATCTTAGCTTATCGCATCTTATCTATAATGTATTTCATAGAAGTCATGGTGAAACTTGACCTGCCCAATCAGTCTTAACTAAGCTCTATGTGAAAAAAGCACCAAATGCTACAATTTGCTCCTGGACAGCAGTAGAGATAGTTTCAGTAAATGACCTCAGTGATCAGACAGCCAGGGTCTTTTAAGTTCACTGGCACAGCTTCATTACTCTGAACAGAAATCTTAACCTTTCATTACAGACACACATAGTCACACATACACACGCATACATAGAGGCACACACCCACACACACACACACACACACACACTACTATTGTCACAGAAGATAATCGGGACCAATTAAGATAAGTCTGAGTTAACTTTTTCTCTCTGAAGTCACCAAAGCACACTGGATTGTCTCTTCTGCCTATTCAGCCCAAAGAAATTGCGCTTCAATTACACAAATTGCTATGGAACCCTGGGCGCCACAGTAAATAGCTGCTACTAAGGTCAAAGTGTACTTTTCAATAGTTATACTGTACAGCAAACTTATTGCTAATGGTGAACTGAAGTGACTTCAGCTAATTGTAAAGCATGACAAAAGTCTCTATTTTCAAGATGTTTTCATTCTGCTATTGGCACAGTCTCACAAAAGATCAGATTTCCTTGATTTCAATAGGCAAGAACCCCAAGGCATCTTTTCTGTCCCCACTGTATTGAAGGTTTGCCTGCACTAAAGACATTTTGCTGCTATTTTTTTCTTTTTAACAGAGAAATCTTCCTCTGGAGTGATGCCTGTTGAATTAAATGTCACATTTGTTTAGAGTTTTATTGCTAAACCTGACAGGCAGAGACAGGACCAATCCACAGTGTCTGACTTCCTGTCCATATTCATATGTATTGCACAGTCACCAGGGAAGTACACAAGATTTGTACACTCGCTTTCTAAAGACTTCCCCACATATTTGTGAGCTTTCAAATGGAACTCATTCAAAAAAGAGAAAAGGAGGATTAAGTTTGATTGAAAGGAACCTCATCGTTTGTAAGCCTGGTCATTTGTAACACCATTCAGCTTTGGTGTGAAATGATTATTAGCTCAGCCAAGAGATACCAATGAATCACAAAAAACACTTAATCTTCAAATGGCGTTTCATTACAATTTTATAGACTGTGACAGTGTTATATAGCAATATAAACCCCTCTCTTGCTGTGCCGCTGACTTTGATTCAATTCCCCTTAAAATTGAGGAATGCCGTAAATTAATTCTATGTCTGCTGGGATTCCTCCATTTTCAGAGGGTCATCTATAATATATGATAGGGTAAATGGTGGGGACCTGGTGAAAGCAGGGGCTAATGTTAGATTACAGCAACTGGATATGACCCAGCAGGCTGAGAGCAGCAGAGAGCAGAGCCTGGCAGTAATAAGCCACAGCGGGATCCCACGGTAATGCATCAGTGGTCCACACACTCTCACATAGACAGCGCAATTAAACACATAATAGAGACCAGTGGTGTACATCAGTGGGTTAAAGTAGTGTGAATGAAGACACAGTGAAATATGGGCCTTTGAAATTGGAAAAAATGTATGCGTTTTTTTCTATGATCGGGTTGGTCTTTGAGATGATAGATGTTCTAAAGGGGAATCCCCTAAAAACCCATTAACATTTAGTTTGGTGCCACCTTTGTTTCTATAGTCCTTAGTTTTAGAATATTATTGGGTGCCACATGTAGCATTTATAATTCTTGTGCTACTTTTAGTATGCAAAGATTTTTCTAAAGACTTAATTTGCATCATATCAGAAACAGTGACAGAAAACAGAAACATATTTGATAACACCAAATATATTTTGCTATTAATGTGAAGTTGGTTGAACAGGAGATAAGGGATGCTATAAAGTAATTAGTTTCAATGCTCTGTCATAAAGCGAGCTGAATAATACAACAGATTAGAAATCTAACAAATTAACACATCTTGTCAAAAGGCAGTATTGCTTAAGCCAGAACATTATCTTTTAAATTATTTACAATTATGATCTGTTGTTACAAGAATAACATGGCCTAAGATAATCCATGACAAACAATGTTTTTATCAGAAAATAATGCCTCATGCAGAGAACAATATGTGACATAACTGCAAGGTTCTGAAGGAATTATCTCAATTACGTAGCAGCATGGCTACTGACTTATGATCAAAATGTACAGTTAAGTATATTCCTTATTCATATTTTGGGGTAATGGGCCTGTAAATGTTTAACTAGGCAGCATGGTGGTGTGGTGGTTAGCACTGTTGCCTCACAGCAAGAAGGTCCTGAGTTTAAATCCACCATCTGGCTGGGGCCTTTCTGTGTGGAGTTTGTATGTTCTTCCTGTGTCTGTGTGGGTTCTCTCTGGGTACTCTGGCTTCTTCCCACAGTCCAAAGACATGCAGTCAGTGGGGTTAGGTTAACTGGTAATCCTAAATTGGCCGTAGGTGTGAATGGTTGTCTGTCTCTCTGTGTTAGCCCTATGACAGACTGGCGACCTGTCCGGGGTGTATCCTGCCTCTCGCCCTATGGCAGCTGGAATAGCCTCCAGCCCCCCCTCTTTATTGGGCAATATTAACCCTTTAGGGGACCTTGTAAAGACCCTCAAAAAACAGATCCTCATGATGACAGGCTGAAAATCCAGCTAGCCAGAAGAAGCTATAGCCTAGTAACACCTGAAACATCTCCAATGATCATAGGTTTAGAATAGGGATGGCATCTGAAAGTGACACACAGAGTTAATAAAAAATTACTTTTTAGTATTTTTTTATCACTTCATGGAAACCAGGAACACAAATGAGAACTGGTCAGAAACAGTATTATGTGAATGCAGTTCTAATGATGGTGTCCTGCACCTCTCCATACATCTCCATACATCTCCAGACATTTCTAAGTATGCAGGGTGAATGTTTGAATCTCACCTGTTGACACTGGTATTTGTGCTTTACTTGCAAGCCAGTCTGCCCCCTCAAGTCTAATACATAGGATTCTTTTTGTCCAATGATCAATAGGAGAACTGCCTGTCTGCTTTATCAAGGATCTCTCTGTTAGCATTCAGCACGCTGCTGAGGCTGGTAATGTGTTCTGGGCCGTAATTTCTGCCTGTGTCTCACTTGGATCTGAAAATAAGTGAGATTTATGGTGTCAGCCTGAGTGACACAGACAGCATGAGAAGTAGCAAAGCCGACCATCCCAGTGTTGCGATTAACTCCTGCTTCAGCCCTGCACTAACACATCCATATTCTGACCCCGCCATCCAGGCTACAGCTACAAATGAACAGGTCAAACACATTGTCGAGTTGAGGATTTTAGGGCCTGCATTATTCATAGTGCAGCAGACAGAAGAGAGTGTGGTAAATACAGTGTAAATACTTAGTGTGTGCACCTGTTCACATCAACCCCACATTGTTGTGGCTGTCCTAAAGCCAGCAGGCTGTCAAGATAAAACAAAAAAAGTGAAAAATCCCACAAGCCAAAACACCTAATCTGGTGTTCGGGTTGACTGATGACTTGTCATTGGACATGAGCCTCTTTATGATCTTTCATGTCACTTCAAGAGCAGGTGCATTAAGAGAGCTGTGATGCCTACCAATAGCCAGCTTAACTATAGTAAATGAAATGTTCATAATTGTGATAAATATTTTCATCCCTTGGTGATAAAGTATATGTACGCGTGAGGAAACTGAAATGGGACAACAGGAACAGCGAACCATATGCTGTAGACATTAAACGCCACTCAGACAGTGTCCTGGAGCTATTAAGCAGACTAAAAGAGACGTCCTTTCATCAGTTTTCTCTCTCCACATTGTGCAATGCTCAGTGTGGCACTTCCTCCACTCCATTCTAGTGGGCGTTTAATTGGCTAGAAGAGAGAAACATGGAGGAGAGTGGGAATAAAGGCCTTGGTAGCACCATGCAGAGCGATACATCACTGCATGACAGCGCATTGAAGTGGTGGGATGGTTGTGAAGCCAACACAGTGCCTTTTAATGAGGGTCTCTCTCTTGCTCCCTTCTCTTGTCTTCCCACTTTTACTTCTCCAAGTAAGAACAAGTTACTCTCCTGTCTTCATTTTCCCCTTTTCCTTGTCTCTTCCCAGCTGATGGGATAAAGGTGGCTGCAGTATGCAGCACTCCAAGACCCATCTCCACTTGGCGGTCAACCCTCACTGCCTCCTAAAAGACATCTAACCCCCTTTTAGTAGCAGTGCCCTGTCTGAGGTACATACTGTTCAGAGGTCTGATCTGCTCATTACTGTGGGCTGTGGCTGGCAGAGAGAAGATTAACTCAATGGCTGCTTTGATAGTTGATATGCTCAGTTTAAAAGGAGATGTAATGAGGGCTCATGTTGAGGACATGGACAGGATGAACTGGCACCTCAGAATAAAATGTAATGTTAAGGGCCACTTTTGTAGGTACCTCAGTCAATAATTAAGAGACATCAAAGAAAGTGCACCTTATTCCCTATCAAACTACAGAATATAAATCAACCACAAAGGCGTCAGTATATGAAAGAGCTGAACTGTTAGGCTGGCTTCTGTTTTAGAGGGAGGTGGGGGTGTATATTATGGCTCGTTTTTAAATTTAAATTGTATTTTTATTTTCTTAAATACACCAGCCTCAGTAGAAAAAGAGGTAACTGATTAGCATCAGCTGTTTCATATATACTTCATAATCACTGTGCATATTCATAATTAGTCAGCTGCTTGGCTAGCAGCTGACTAATTATGGCCCAGTAATATTCAAGCAATTGTATAATATGGGCATTATGATCCAACACTTATTACTAGTAAGCCATTTTCACACATGAACTCCACACAATGTTGGAAGAATCAAGCTGGGACACTGTCCTCTGTTGCTCTCTGTTACGCGTGTCCCAGTGCGCCGGCACATCTATCATCCTGCTATCGTTTTTCTGTCATCCTTATTAACCTGCTCTCTCCTCTCTGATTTATTCCTAGAGCTGAACGGCTGCAGAAAGCTCACCTGCGCTCATAAAAGCTAGAGAAGGTGGAGCTTAGGTATTGGCATTGCAGTCTCTCTCTCCCTTTACCTCCATCTCCTCTGGCCAGAGCCGGCCCAAGGTTTTACGGGGCCTTAAGCAGAATTTGATTTGGGACCCCCGCCCCCAGCTAAACCTATCACGAACCCCCCACCTCTGCACAGCCAATATTAAACTATATATTGTCCATGCTTGATTATTACTATGGCTTACTAGTGTGCTGGAAATAAATAAAATAAACCAGCAGAGAATGCATTTTTAAAATGTGTTAACTATTTTATTTTTGAAATGTGCAAAAAGGCAGAACAATCACAAAGAATTTAACATAGGCTTAAATATATTTTTTAACAAATTTACAAAACAGACAATAGTAAGTAAATTAAATTGAAACTGACTAGAGAGCTAACAGTAGGTTACCAACCATAATGCCTGTGGTTTTCATACATCACCAAAACTCACCACACCTTGACTGAATTGAAGGGTTGTTTGCTGCTTCTGTTTAACTAATATCATTGTTAGTGAATGTTAATGATAAATAACTAATATGTAATTATTCATGAAAAC
>VUQI01015192.1:2278-14057 GCA_015106735.1 Paratilapia polleni
TTTTTAAAAAGGAATTTTTTTTTTTTTTTTTTTTTTTTTTGGCTTGTTGCCCCTATTGGCCTGAGGTATTTGATGTTTTTGTGGCGAGACGTTAAGCAGATACTGTATATGTTGAAAAGTCAGGTATGCACTTGGATTAATTCTGTTTACAAAGAATTCCACATGATGTAGTAGCAGTGCACAGCTATGTTTTTGCAAAACCACAAAATAAACTCCTTCTCATTTCACCTCATTGGTTTGACTCTGTTCTGAGATAAACATTTGCCGGTTGTCAGTGAAAAAACACAGATGTTTATGGAGTCAAATCCATGCATGTAAAACATTGTGATCCATAACTGTGACTGAGTGTAGAGCGTGTGCTCAGAGATAGTTTTATTATTATTCTCATACTCCTACTCGGAAAAAAAAATTCTATTTACCAAAACCACAGATGTGTCTTTCTGTTACTTACACTACACACAGTATGTTAGTGCATGCGGTTTAGAAATGTGGTTTATAAGTGAATACAGATTAAATACAAAAGGTGGTAGTATGCCGGCCAGAAATGCCTTGCTAACAGCTTGTACCAGGATATCCTTGTGAGGCATTTTCACCATCAAAGGGTGGTGGTTCCTATCCCATGTCACCCATGTGGGGGGAAGTGTCCTTGTGAATGTGTGTGTCAGTGATGAAGGCCAAGTAAATGTCACCAAGTCTAATTGTTGCTGAGACTGTGTTACAGAGATAGAGCGAGTCCTGCTGAGGACTGACACCAAAGCAGGTAATAAATAGTCAACATGTATTTCCAGGAATGAGACCAGTGATTGTGGTATGCACTTGTTAATATTAGACTGGCAATATTTTAAGCGTTAATTTTAATGTGTGAGGTGCAGCCCAGTAAATGGAGATGAAAATTTGTCTTCACCAGCTCTGCCACCTCCTCCTAAACTATGTGTGTGTGTGTGTGTGTGTGTGTAGCCACTAAAGAGGAGAAACAAAGATCAAGTTGGGAGATACACGTGGTTGTAGATACACTTTTGTTTAGACTTAAATAACTCAGCAAACATTACATTTTGTACATACTTTCATGTTTTCCAGAAGATGAATCCTGATGATGTCCAGACATGGCACCACCATCTACAGCTATCAGAAGAAATGCATAAAACTTAGTACAGATTCAGGTTACTCTAATGATGAATTGTGACTAATAACTGATAATGACTTTGGCACTAACTTTTCATGTAGCACAGTTGTGGGGTGAAATTTTCAATTTGTCCATTTTTTTTTTCTGTGTCTCAAATGGTGACTTATTTACGCTTGCTATTTTCAATCCATAAGTGCTTTCACTACAGCCTGACCGATACTGATACCAATATTTGGTGATTTAAAAATCCGATATTCTGATATATTGGCAGATATTTTTTTTCTTTCAGACATACGGAACATAAACAGATTTCCCTAACATCTTATGTGTAGCTATTTATTTACTTGTTCATGCTCTGGCTGACTCTGCTTGGATCAGCTTGTTGTTGTGTTTGTGGCGTTCCAGAGTGTCCTCTGGTGGACAAACTATGCAACGTCAACACTCATAACATGGTTGAAGGGTGTTTCTCTGTAACTAATATCGGTGGATAATATCAGCCCACTGATAAATAGGTCAAGCTCTAGCTTTCACACTAACTATTCCAGCTACTCGTACATATAGAACAGTGCACTACGAGTAACTGGATGGTGTACTCGCAACGGTCAAAAAGTTGAGTGTGATACACTATACACTTGTCTTCTCCACTGGTTGCCATCTTGGCTAAGCAGCTGAAGGGGTGGACCACCAGACAATTTTCAGCCGGCAGGATCAAAATATGTTGTCAGTGGTCATGGCAACACCAACACTAAGTAGTTAGCTATCAGTGGCACATTTGTATTCGGCATTGACGTTACACATGACGTGAAATTGTTAAATCGTCATCTTCAAATGCAGCAATCACAGATTAATTCTGTAATAATTTCCAATAACTGCGCAACTGGCTATGTTTGGTATGAGACATATTCACACACTACACAAGTACGTAGTGTACACTACATGGAAGTGTGGTATCCAGATTGAGACTGTGCTTTTACCAAATACTTGCAAAATGAATGAAACCTTACTGTTAACCTCAGATGTATTATGTGATGAGTGCTAATTGATTGGTGATAATGGTGAATATGATAAACACAACTGGTCTAACACAAATTTATAAATTCAGACATTTTTGTCCTGTTAGTATGCTAATGTTAGCAAAACGCTAAAAGCATGGCTGTAGGTCCTTAGCACTGTTGACATATTTCTGTGAATTAGTTATTTTGGCATCCAGCAATAGCTGAAAGAAGTTCAAAGGTTTTTGGGCCTTAAGCGCTACAGCATGTGTGAATGTGTATATGCCAATAACAGCATGCCTGTCCTTTGTTTGTGTGTTGGAATATGTACTAGCAAATTGCAGACATAAGAATTTATGCATGGCACCATGTTTCCATGTATGTGTTTACGCTCCGTGTGTGCAGAGGTCTTTGAGGTATTTTGGGAACATAAACTTGTCATCAATGAACGGCATTAGTGACGATTGTTTGTGGCGCGCAAGCGGCTCGGTGCAGCAAGACACTGCAAAAGAATGCAAGATGTAAGTCCAAGTTAATCAGCTCCTCCGCTGCTTTTCTTGGCATGGGCCAGGCCCGCCGCAATGCCACAGCCCCAGAGGACAGTGTAATTACATGCTGCTATCTTGCTAAATAGGGCTCTTGCTCCAATGCAGAACAGTGATGACATGATTAGTGTTTTCCTGCTCATCTAGGTCCTGTGAATGGAGATGATGACAGCTGTATGTGGCTGGGGGAACAGCGTTAGATTGTTCTTCAGCGCCCAACAACACCTACCACAGTGAAAGCTTCTTGTGTGAGTCTCACAAATTAGTGTTAGCAGAAGAACAGCAATCTGTCTGCATTACCTCATTATTAAGTTGAGTTTGTGATCTTTGGTATCAAAGGACAGCTGATTTTGGGGGGCAAATGAAGATAAATTGTGTTGTCTTGTAGAATGATGAGAGTTATATCCTCACTTCAATACAAACAAAACACCAGAATAACCTTTAAATGAAATGATAAACACCTGAGTACAAATTTCTGCAGAAACTATAAATTAAGACAAATAGTTTCCCCTTGATTTTGCACCATATTCAAAAAGTCAAGCTCTTATAGTCTTACTTTGCTCTATATTTTATATGTTCTGTCCTCCTAAAAGGAGCTTTTATGGAAAATTTTATGAGGCTTTCCATTAGAAGAAGACCTCTGCGCCTCAGTATCCTTGTGCCTGACACCTGTAGAAATATTAAAGGGAACTTTGCACTCCATTAAACGTGAGGCCCAGTGAGGAAGTGGCGGGTTCTATCATCAGAGTAAACCCTTGACGTGCAGGAAGGCCTTCACCCAGAAAGACTTGAGCTGGGATCTGCCACAGTGTGAGTTACTGGCACTCTCCTCTGTCCTGCAGGTGCTGGTTTGTATAGCGGGGAGCCTGTGGGAGTTGGCGGAGGTCGCTAGACGAGGTTCTTTTAGGGAGTGAGTGATGTTCGATCTAAACAGCATTTCAGAGAAGCCAGGAGGAAACGGTTTTGGTCTGTGTGATGAAAGAGGTTGTTAACAGTATGTTTTAATAATATTTCCATTAATGACTTCTCATTAAACGCCCTCTGTTTTCACTGCTCAGAGTCTATAAGCTCCCTGCATTACACCGACACCATTTCAGCATTTTATTCAAATATAAGAGCTGGGAGTCTTTTATAATATATCACATAACTCATCCAATTTTCTAACTCACTTTTCCTGGTGAGTGGATGAAATGTCTTTAAAGTGGTTTAGCAGTGTCAGTGCAGCACAGAGGTATTCCATCCCAGGCGAGATTTGTTCTTGTTATTTTTAAACTCCAGAGGTTACATCGATCCATAAATCACCTGGCCCACAGTGTCTAAACGTTCAGCTCAGCCTGCCTGTCCGATGGTGGATTTATGATTCGCGGGTGTAGCGGCGAGCGTCAGCAAGGTCTCCTCTGGGCTCACTGCCGCTCTCTTGTGCACTTGTGTACATATTTAGAAAAAGTGTGGGGTGGCTGAGTGTTGCTCGGTGGTGGGTCAGACCGCCTGAGCCTTTCTGTTATGATGCTGCTGCTGCACCTCTCTGGCTGCTTAATAAGATAACAGCGCTAAAAATGTAACACGCATCCGTGCAAGAACCTTTTATAGGTGGGAAGAATCAACACTAAAAGATTTAGGTTCAGGACAACTAGACGCACAGAGATACTGTGCAGAGCTGAAACCTGAGGGAGGGCTGGGTGACTGTAGAAGCCGCACTGTAGGGTCTTTTTTTTCACTTTCACATTCATCTTGTGAAACTATGCGATTTCGACAAAGCTTGGCAAAGAGGTAAATAGCAATAAAAGGGGGTTGGAGTGTACATGTTCCCCTTGCCAAGCGTTGGAAAAAAGATCTTCCCTACATTGAACCTCTGGCAAAAGATCCTAGGCTGGTGATGTCATCTCCAGGTCCACAATTTCTGTTTGTTTCACCTCCATTATATGTGAAGGTTCAACAGACCTGAATCTCATGTGGCTTCTACCCTTAGACACATTTTCCCTTGTTTGGTGTCCAGTTCAGGCTTCAAAGTAAAAGTTGTGCAATTCATCCCCCAGAAAATCTTAAAGTCACTCATCCTGAGTTGTTTATTAATTCAACAGGTAAAAATAGCAAGAAAGTAAAGTATTGGGGTTTTGTTTTTTTTTTTACAAAAAAAAGGGGGGGATGATAGTTGATCTAGGCCCACAATGTCAAGACAGTTCACAAAAGAGGTTTCTTTTTAGCCATGTTAGCAGTGTCAATGGCAGGGTCAGGTAGTCCATCAATAACTCCAGACTAAAATAACTCAGCACTGGTTGGATGGAATCATCGTGCTACAGATATTCCTTAACCACCAGAGGAATTGCAATCAGTTCATGACCTCTTTTTATCTTAAGTTTTACATCACGTGCCTTCATCAGGTCAAAATTTCAGTTTGTCCAATGCTCTGGTTTAAAACCCAATACATGAACAATAAAAGACGTGCCCATGAGCCCCAGCTGTATTTTTTTGTTAGCTACAGAGCTAGCGGGCTCTTCGTCTTGTGTTTTTTGTGATACCAACACAATGCCACCACCAAAAAAAGAAAGAGAATAAAAATAAATAAATTCAAGCAAATTTCATCTATTCAAATTGTTTTCAAAAAGTTCTGATGTAAACTAAAGCCAGTACTTATAGACTGTGTATAAAAGTGACTGAAATAATTAAAGATGGTGAGACCACAATCTCACCATTTTTTGAAGTTTTTGAAGCCTCGTTCTGAAGACTCAACTTAGCATTTTGGTGTTTTGGAGCAAGAAGTGACCATATTTGGAAAGTAGGGTGGATTGCTAAGTTATCAGCTAACGTTAGCTTGGTTAGCAAGCTGAATCCAAAGATGGTATGGAAGCACTGCCTATACAGATACTTGCTAATCAGTGCTAAGTAGTAAATAATAAAATACTAGAACTTCCCTTACCAAAAGTGAAACACAAACTTATCCTAATGGGCTGTTAGTGCACACATCAATCCATATTATTTGTCAGAAAATTTAATTAAAAATGCTCCAAAAGGCACCAACACCACAAACACAGTCAAGAGGTCCAGTTCAGCAACTAAAACTAGCTGAGGTGACACCGTGCAGACAAATGCTGCCTACAACCACCTGTCTAGGCACCCACATATCAGTCAAAGAGGCCACATCCCTAAAGTTTAAAATGGTGAGTTATTAAAAAATCCCTCAGTTGTTTTGAAGGGTTATATTAGCTATAGAGACCAAAACCATTTTTGTCTCAGCCTGTAAATGTGTTTATTTCAGTTGTTAAATTGTGCATTTTAACATGGGAATCTATGGATTGACTGGCTTTTTGGAGCCAGCCTCAAGTGGCCATGTGAGGAACTGCAGTTTATTGCACTTTCATTTTTCATCTGTGGAGGCTGCTGTGATTCACAGTGGGACTAAAAGCTCCTACCACAATAAGAAGAAGAGAGTGAAGACTTGGATGATGATTGTGTTTAGCATTTCATTCATGGCATTCCGTTTTGTAAATCTTTCAACAGCAAACTCTGTCATTGTGACATGTAATTCCTGTGCTGAAGTCCCACCCACATAGTGTCAGGAAGAATTTGTCCTTTGCTGGGGTCTGTGTAATATGTGACTGAGAGGATGTATGTTTCCTGTCAGTGAAGAGTAGTCTTCTTATTTCCTGTGGGGATGTTTGAAGCTTTTCTGCACAAACATTTTCATTGGCCCTAAAGCTGATTTTCACCACAAAAAGCTTCGACCTGCCAGCCGCCGTGTTTCCTCAGCTGGTGGATAACCTCCACTCCTCACGCATCTCACCCTCTGCCATCTACTTCCTTTTGTCTGCCTCCTGCTGGCCTATTTTTCAGCACCTTGAATTGGCAGTCAATTTGAGTGACTGTGACACAGTTTTTGCTGTGAGCTCAGGTTAAAGCAAAATCAGTCTAAATCTTAATCAATCCAAGTCAAATATGACAGAGAAATATATACTTAACTAATGAACCATTTTAGCTTTTGCAGACAGTTGACAGGTTAATACAACCCTCTCCTGAACAGTGATTGTCCAACCAAAGCGTAGCAGCCTGAACAAAACATTGCAGGCCTGTCAAGTTTTGAATTTTTCCCACATGTCTAAGCAATGTGTGATATATATGAGACTAATGTAAGAAACAGAAATAATTTGGAGAGTGATGTATTTTTCTTGCATTGCAAAACCAAAAGCACAGTTTTAAAGTGCAGGAAACGGTGTATTGATTTGCTCTATTGATTTGTGACAACTCAGTCACCATAAAAGGACTCTGACTTGGATCTGGACTCAAGAGACCAGGTAGAAGTTCACATACTCTGTTGTTAGGAGAGGATAGCAGGGTTCAGTACACAGGACATCAATTCGATCAGGTAAACAAAACCACAAGGTGCAGGCAAAGATGAAAACCACAAGTGTGCTCACGGAAAGTTTAACACGGGAGATAAACTGCTAACATTTGACACACAGACAAAGGGAGGGATAGATGGGAAACAGACACAGGTGCAGAACTTAAGGCAAGCAATCACAAGGGTGGCAAATATGTGAGGAAAAAGAAACAAGGGTGAGGACAAACTCAAACAGGAAGCAACAGAAATAATGCATAAAGAATAAAATATAACAGTTTTTTTTCTGGCTCAAAATGGGGATTTGGGGGGTGAATACATACTATATAGTTAAGGCAAAGAGTTGGTGTTAACTTACTACTAACAGAAGTCTGTGCATTTTCCTATAATTTTTGGCCACTTGATAAACCAAAAATGTATTGATGCTTGAGTAGATGAAACACTGCCTAAAAAAACTAGTTGATTTTCTGGAGATTTTTCTCTGGGGGAAGGCTAAAACCACAATGTGATATGTAAGAAAAACCCTTACAACTTAGGTGCTCTGGTGGGGCATTACAGCTATAATTCAACTAAAACTGAACTTATAGTTTTTCTCATCATACTTAAGAAATTAACACTGGATTTTAAGAGCGCAGTGTAGTGAAGTAGAAACAGTTCAGCATGTTTCCCTATTTGTTGTGCAGTAGCCATGCCACGGGGGAGCCAAAAATGAGCAAACATTGCCATATAAAATATCACTATTGCTGCGCACCACTTGACATCGCTTTACAACAGCCAGACAGTGGCATTAGTCCCACCCATGGTGCTGATCGGCTGGTCATTAGTCCTCCTGTGGAGCTCAATGGACAGGTCATTCTTCAACTGAGAAATGGATGTTTCATGTCCCCGGAAAGCACTGCAAGACAGATGCAATGCTCTTTAATTCCATGTCTTGTACGTGGATCATCAGCTGGTGAGCTTAAAAAGGTTATGCATGGGATATGCAGATAGAAGATTCGGCAACACTTTAAAAAACTTGAAAAGTACAGTAAAATTTCTGTATACATTCTAAAACACTCCAAAGGCACTTATTACTTAAAAATACTTTATATAATTTAGTTTGTCAAAATGAATTTCTTTCTTCTTGGCTTTAAGATGCCAAATGTATCTCCTTTGTTCTCCGGTACTTAACGATTAGCATTTTTAGGCACTAAAAATTGCACAGATTCATCACTGATGATGGTCATTCCAACCAAATGTGACAGGGTGAAAAACCTTTTTATGTCAACCCTTGTCTTTTATTTCACAAATGAACCAAACGTATTTTGCCAATATTATCACTGTAAACTATGCACTCCTGTGTGCAAATAAAAAGCTTCACAGGCATATTAAAAGTAGCTATGCATTCAGTTCAGTTTTATTTATGAAACACCAGTTCACAACAACAGTCACCTCAAGGTGCTTAATACTGCAAGGTAAAGACCCTACAATATTGGATAGAAAATGCCAACAATCAGACGATCCCTATGAGCAAGCACTTGGAGACTGTGGGAAGGAAGAACTCCTCTGGCAGAACCAGGCTCAGGGAGGGGCAGCCATCTACTGCGATCAGCTGAGGATAAGGGGAAAGAGATGAAAGACAAGGACAAAACACAAACTTCGAGAGAAAGTAGACAAAAGTTAATGACATGCAGTAGGCATCAGGAGCAAAAACTGTTAGTATGGAGCTTAAATAGTTTAACATTTTGAAAAAAGAATCTTTATGAGCAATTATATACTGGACTACTTTCAAGGTGTAACTTCATTTATTATTTTCAGTATACGGTACACGGGCCCAAACCCCCTTTCTATAGCTTCAAAGCACACCCATAAGTCCTCCTCAGTGACCTCACCTGTACATGCCTAACTCTGGTCACAGCCAAAAATCCAACTGTGTGGCAGATTAGAGATGATGAAGCCAAGGGTGAGAACAATGGTGCGAGTGCGATACTTTGAAGTTCCTACACGCTCTGGAAACAGGGCAAGGAATCACCTGCCATAAAGGAGTGTGCATAAGCGCTATGCTATTTGTTCTAGTGCCTGGGTGGTTATGGGTCCCCAGGGAGGGCTGGCCCAGGCCCCTGTGAGATCACATCAGTGTGGATCGGGCAGAAGTCCACCCGGAGGTGGAACTAATGGGCCCATGTGTTCACAGACACTTCTAAGAGCCAGATGCTGGGAAGAGAGATATCCATTGAGTTTTTCACAACAGCTCCCCCGGAGAGAAGAGAGGAGAACCTCGTCAAGCTTCACACGCATGCTGGACGTAGAAATGTTGGATAGCCAGGAATGTGCTCTATGACACAGACACATGCGTATTTAGCTTGTTGAGTCTACACAGAGGCTGTTTCCACTCTCCCTCTCAGTGATGCTGCACGCAAGGTGAAATAGTCTAATAAAAGGGATTCGAGGCTCACATCTATCTATTCCATGTGATCTGCCTGCCTCAGTAAAAGTCACGTACAGGACTCCAGTGCCTGTAGTTTTCCGTGTTATTGATGCAGTCTTGACCTCTCCGATCTGACGTCTTATTTAAAGTGGATAATGATTTCCATCTCTCAATGTGTTTCAGCTGTCGCACTGCTAATCCTGCCCCCCCTTCCCAGCCCACCTCTCACACACACTTACATTGTATCGGTAGGATCGTTCCTGTGGTTGTTAATGATAAACAAGTCAGATGCAACGACAAGAATATATGACACAAAGGCCTGCTAGCAAGAGAGCACAGGATCAAGAGAAATAACTGAAGGCTTTAAATGTCTTTCGTAGCTTACTATGTTGTGCATGAACTCATACACTCGTGTCTCAGTTAACCACATTTTCATCTCATTTATTAGGTATTTTTCTTTAATAGACCCAGAATTACGAGAAATAAGTGTTAATAGTTGCCTTGTAAATCTCAAACAAGATGAACAATGCTCTCTAAATCCACAAGAACTGACGCTGGCAGATAGCTACAGACACAATAAAAAATGAACACTAAACAAGATATCGTGACTGGCCGCCCAATGAAAGTTTACTGTCCCGTCCTGACACACAAGCTGCAGTCTCGAGTGGTGATGCTGTGAGAAAACTCCATGTGAAATTGAAGGGGAATGTGTCTGTCACCAGTTCCAGTCCAAACCGGAAGACTGGCGCAGGCCAGAGAGCACAGATAATGCGACGCCACCCTCTTCCTTTTCTTGTGTATAACATCCTCGAGTTCTGTCAGGATCAAAGCAGAGACAGATCACATGCATCCTCTTGTAAACCCCAGAGAATGACCGTTTGGGGACCGCATTAGTGTCAAACAAGGTTTGTCCAAGTCATCCTCTGTGAAAAGGTTGGCTGCTGACAGTAGTGGAGGCTCTGTGCATGAGGAAAAACAAGCGTACATGAAGGAAGAGGTCAGCAAGACCTCTGCGATGAGTGCTTAATAACAAAAACAGAGGTAGGAATGAATCAGAGAATGGGAATAAGAGAACAAAATGTGAGTCAAGTCTGTTCAGACTATAAAACTTCTGCACAACTTCCAAGATTTTGATGGCCATTAGCAATGTTTAAAGTAGGGCTCTAGTCAACCAAAACAAATCTTGGACTGAATTGTACCTTATTTTAAACCAATCTACTGGTGGGTACCCACATTACCTCTAGATTAGTTAAATCTGCCACAGTGTGCACCTGACATAAAAAAAAGCTAGTCTTTGCAGCACAATAAATCACTTTAACATCATATTTTTAGTCGTAACAGCAGACTCTGAGGCATTTTTCCATGTTCTTGAGAGAGGAGGCTCCACATCCCGCTTGGTCTATGTGTGGACCTGACAGAGGGTGGAGCTGGTGAAGCTGTCTGGATGTGGCGCATTATAAAACTATTACTAGACCAAACATATTAAAATAAACCAATTCTGATATGTTCATATTCAAAGCCTAAAGCTTTAAACATGAAAGTTGGCGCAACAACCAAGCAGAGACAAATTAGCTTACCGTTTTTAGATGATGTGCCATGTTGGAAGTTGAGCCGTTTGCGTTCAACTTTTTCTGGCTGTTCCATTTGAACAAAATGCAGCCACGGTGGCGACTTCTTTTGCATGGTGTCAGTTAGTTTGGAGTCGACTCAGAGTAAAAGTTCAATAAATGTAAACACGTAAGCTAGCGGTTGCCATTAGGTTTTGGCGATACCGCAGTTGTAAAAAGGTGGGGGAGTCTGTGCCTCTTGCTGCCAAAAATTGTGGATCAGTCTGAAAAAGACTGCTGAAGTTGTACTCTTCTCCTTATGAAAGTAGCACCAGTGATCAGAGCATATTCAATTTCCTGAATTTTAATGAGAACAAGACAGAAGTCATGCTGTTTAGACCGAGTGGCACCAGCAGTACCCCCTGCATTGATCTTTCCTCTCTGGCCCCATACGAGAAATTCATTGTCACAAATTTAGGTGTAAAAATGGATTCCTCTTTTAAACTCGATGCAAAATGCGGCCGCTCGTTTTTTAACTGGTTCAGGCAGGCGAGAGCATATTACTCCAATTTTAGCGTCTCTTTATTGGCTTCCAGTTTGTTTTCGAATACATTTTAAAATTCTTTTATTTGTTTTTAAGTCTTTAAATGGTCATGCCCCACCTTATTTGTCTGAACTGCTGCACCTACAGCTCCAGAAAAAATTAAGAGACCACTCCAAAATTATCACTTTTTCTGATTTTGCTATTCATAGGTATATGTTTGAGTAAAATGAACATTTTTATTTTGTTCTATAAACTACTGACAACATAACTCCCAAATTCCAAATAAAA
>VUQI01015194.1:2857-15522 GCA_015106735.1 Paratilapia polleni
AATCATTAAAAAAAAAAAAAAACAAAAGTAAAAAAAAAAAAGAAGAAAAATACATCACTAGTGGACGCCTAAACTGATAAAATGTGTGTGGCAAAGTTAGACAATAGATGCTACTCTACAAATAGGAGAAACATGCAAAGTCAAATACAACCATCATAATGATCTGAAAAAATGAAACAAAAATGTGATCTAGCGCAAGGCTAGCATGCCCACAAATATAACACAACTGTCTGAGAGAGCAATCTTTGATGCACTTGTGAATAGTTCCCAGCATTTTTCTTTGAGTGTACACACATACAAAATGTTACTGGCTGTTATAAGCTCAATGTCTTTGGCTTGTCAAATTAATAACAAAATTAAAAACAAAAAATTGTGCTTGTTACTACATTATAACTTTGGAATTTATAATTGTGGATTTTTCAATAACCATGCCCTCTAAGCACATGTTTGTTCCCCTAAAAGAGGGATTGTGTCAGTTGGGTAGCAAGCCAGTAAGTTTTTTTTTTTTTGTTTTTTTTGGAGGGGTAAATACTCAGAGTACTTGGTGGGAGTGGTGTAGGGGATTTGGCCAGTGAGCTTCCAAATGCTGCCCTGAGACTACACAATATTCATATCTTTTAGGGAGGTCATTGTGCTAAATTAGGGTTGTATAAAGTCATAAAAATCTTGACTTTTTGTAACTGAGCAGCATGTCAGGTAAAGAATTTAAAGAGACATTGGCGACCAAAATGTGTGTATTATTCTGGCTGTATATTCCATTTCACAGTTCAACCTAGCTAAACATGCAACATCCTTCCTTATTTTGCTTTGACAGCTTTACAGGTATACTGCTGAGATGTAGAAGAACTCCTTAAAGGCTAGTGGAGTGCTCTGTGGTCATATTGATCAATGTCACAGAAATAATGGAAGAATTTCCAGAGTTAGTTTTTGTTGGGACGTCATGAGGGTTCCCAGATCTGGTCTTGGGGTTTTTTGTCCATTCTGACACACTATACACAACACAACAATCAACTCACATGCAGAACTCCTGTTCATTTCATTCCTGACCCATGAATGGATAACCTGTCTGAACTTTATTCATTCATGTTATTACATTCAATACATTATTTACGTTATGTGCTGTCCTTTACATTATTATTATTATTATTATTATTATGTAGTCCATTCTAACAGTAACTGCAGCTATTAGTTTTTAGTGTCTACAAGGTCTGACGAACAAAACATTTAAATGTCCATTCTCTACATCTTCAAAGTAAGTCAGTCGGCATCGTGTAAATTCAAGGTGACACTGAAAGGTTTCAAGTATGAGTTTGAAACTAACTTAGGCCATCCTCCAAAAGGCCTGCTTGAAAATTTGGATAATGGTAGGATTAATTATAGCTTTGTGTGAGAAAATTATTGGCAATTTTCTGTAATTATGTGATATTGACAGCTGACCTAATGTTTGAACCACTGGTAGTTGTTTTCTCTGTTTGAGAAACAACTGAGAAAATCAGAGCCTTGTACATGTCAGGATTAAGAATAGGGATGTCATCATCATGTGCCAGAGTCAGAATTGATTCCAAACAAAAATGGCAACACATGTGGATGAAATGGATGCACCGGGCTGTTGTAAGTCAATTTACAGAAATAGCCTTAGAACCTTAAAACAACATCTTTCTTGGATTGACACACAGATGTTAGATTAAATGGTCTGAGCTAACGTCACAGCCTGTAAGGATACGTCAGCCACTGCTGACTGATTAGGACAAAATAACCTCCACTTCCAAACACAGTGGTGTTTTCTATTTAATAGTTAAAATGCTGATGCTTTGTAGGTAAATTCAAAATATTAAGTGCGATTAAGGCTCGTGGCAATGTTTTTTTCAAGTTTACAGGTTTTTGTCAAGAGCGAACTGCCATGACTCAAGGCTAATGACGGCTAATGAAGGACTGGTCTGTGTTTCCAGTTAACAAGAAGGCATTGCTCTGGTCTGCAGGCGAGGGGGCAGTGTGGAAGGTAACACTTCATACCACTTATTTGGAAGATCCTGTTTCTGAAATGACAGAATGGTGCCAATCATAACCTGCAAATGGTCATCAAAACGGGTTCCAGTGCAAACTTACTGGGTCCATCATTATTTAAAGTGTACAATACAGTATTTGCCATAAACTCAAGGATTAGACAGGTTAAATTTTATATTGGCACTAAATAAATAGAGATGGGGTCATCAAAGCCTATACAAACAATCCTAAGTGAGGTATGACCAAATTTAAGGTAGTCCATTCTATAGTTAAAAGAATTTATCACACACGAACTCCAGACAGTGTCAGGAGATTCCTGTTGGGACATTGTCTGACTGTTACCTATCTAGCACACAAAATGAAATAGTTTCTCCCAATATGTTCACACTATTGAAAATACTCTATTTGGTCTAGGGAAGGGTGCTACCTGAAAAGAAAGTGGACATGTGATGCGCACCCACTATTGGTGGACTGGTGACCAGACTATTGGCTGCACTATTAACACATTGACTGCAATCTGACACAGACTTTTTACTAGCAAGCTGGCTTGTTAAAAACCAGCTAATATTCAGTCCAGCTGCATTCCACATTTGCATTCTCACATAGACCTGTGATGGATGATATCTAGAAAGGTTCAGGGCTGCAAAGCGTGTATGAAAACAGCTAAAGACATTTCTTCAAAAAAAAAAATGTCAGCTTCAAGGTGGTGAATAAAAGTTAGGGATTCATCCTCAGGGTACCATGAATGCGTATATTGTTCATTAGCATCCACCCTGTAGTTGTTTAGACATTTTAGTATAGACCAAAGCAGCGCACTGACCAACCTACCTAGTTAATCCTCACAGGCTTGGGCACATCTCAGCTCTTAGAATTTGCATAGTTTGCAGTTGGGTAACACACTCGCCTCTGGAAGAAAAGGCAGTTCTATCTGTTTATCATAAACTTTGGGACTTAGTGATTACTCAGCATGTTGGTTCGTGGAATGTGTACAGCCCTCTTGTTCAGTCAGGGAGAGTTTGTGTCCAGTGAACAGCCGAATGAAGGGAGGCTATTAGTCAGTGAAACAGCACTGGGACTCCAACCAGGCAGGAGGTTGAGCTTTGCAGACCTAGACCCTGCTCTGGACATTATCTGCCAAATCCCCTATTAGGAAAGAAAAATATTCTAATAAAAGTTTTCTTTAACAGTTTGTGTTGATCTTGCTTCACGTGGAAGACATGAAATTCTACCCCACCGTAGCATTTTGTATAGCTGTTTGAAGCCTGGGTAGGCTGCAGTTTGGCTGACAGGGGTGGCCCTCTAACAAAGCATAGATCAATGGAACAGAGGGGTAGACAGGGGGCAGTTATCACCCTTACTGACACCCAAACCTCTTCAGCCTTGGATCATGCTGTGCTGTTTGGCTTGGCTTTGAGATGCTAACTGAACAAACTGTTGTTACTGGACTTTTCCCATTGTATTAAACAGCAGAGAACTACAGATGGTTTCCAGTGACTCATGGCAGGCAGGCAGGAGGTTTTACTGAACAATTTAGCAATACACCATTTCCTCTTTCAGTTTCTTTTTTCCTAATAGACCAGTGTACAATTCAATTCAATTCAATTTTATCTGAATTTCGAAGTAGGAAATTAGAGGTCATCCAGACCTTTATATCTTTAAGACATGCCTGTAGGTAATAATTACTGAAGTTAACTCAGAAAGATCAATCAGAGAGAAAGAGTGTAAATAAATGTCTGTATTTTTGAAAGTTGCCGTAGATAACAATACATCTGTGGGACGGCTGTGAAACGTTTTTTCTCTAATGGTTAAAACTTTATTCGTGAAGTCAATACTAGTCAGAGTAAAAAGAATGTTTGGCTCAACAGAGCTCTGACTCTTTTGGGGGGATAGCAGGAGGAGAGAAGTGTGTAAGACTGCAACTCTGCATCCTGGTCCCAACTCTGCATAGTCACATTTTGGGGGGTTTAATAAATTCTGCCATATTTCTAGAAATGAGAGCTGCTCCATCCAAAGTGGGATGGATGCCGTCTTTTCCCCAGAAAGTTTCCCAATTATCTGTGAAGTCCACCTTGTTTTCTGTACACCACTCAGACAGCCAGCGATTTAGAGAGAACATGTGGCTAAACATGTCACTCCCAGTCCGATTAGGGAGGGGACCAGAGAAAACTACAGAGTCTGATATTGTTGTACATATACATACACATACCTGCTTTTCCAGTCTGAATCTCTATGTTCTGGCTGAAGCGTCCGCAGCCTGCTGAGGTTCTGGCTCGGACCTGGAAGATGTACTTGGTACCCGGCTTCAGCCCTGACACTCGGGCGCTGGTGTTTTTAGACTTCAGAGTGGAGTAACTGTGCTCTTCATTATCCTGCAAGAGCGACAAATATATTTAAAGATTAGGTTTGCTGAAGATTGGTGTGCTGATCTTGTAAACTCACTGTGTGTCCCTGTGAAAATACAAAATCAGCCGGTTGTCTTTCTTGGAGTGTCGAATAATGTTGTTTTGTGAAACAAGTTATGCTCAAGGTGTCATTTGGCAGCGGTGCATGACACACTAAATTATGTCAATAGTCAGACAGGTCTGTCACTCACAACTTACAACTTGTCGCTTTTTTCATTGCTCATCTAAACCGAACCAAGAACCTTTTAGGGCCTAAACTGAACTAAGTAGTTTTTGTGGCTAAACAGAAAAGCAGAAGTGAAAAGCAAGTGAAACGATCAGCAAGTGAAAAAAAGCTAAAGAAAGTGAAAAACACAAAGGTCCAAACAGGACACAAACCACCGTCTCCTGCCTGATAAACCCTGAATTTGTAGGTCACTATAATGTTATCTCTCAGCAGCCAACATTATTGCAACTAGTGCATCAAGGACCACCGGAAAGTGACATAACGATGAGACACAGGCAGCCTCTGACAAAAACAGCAATATATGATGCGCTGGGTTGATTAAATACACCTGATGTATCCAGATAAAACTGGGTTATTTACTTTAATATGTATGTATACAAGGCTATAATTGGCTATGTTGCAAATTAATGAGCATGACTGCTTTATAGCAATACTGAATTTTTCAACAGGGGCATTAAATTCCACATTTCATGGAATGCTCAACTTCCTGTATTAGGCAAAGACAGTTTTTCTGTCCTCTTTTTTCAGAAAGCAGATAAATAACCCAAATCAGCTGCAATCCAGAATCCAGAAATGCAGTTTCTTCTTTCTATGCCTTTGTAAAATACTCTGTTTTGCTTTGTGTCCAAATAATACCATTCATGTAAACTTGCCTTGCTGTATGCATACAATTGGTAAATCTCATACAGGGTATGTTATTTAAACTGCTTTATCCTGCCCACAGTTGTTGCTACACATCTGCAAGCCACTTAGCAACCCACCTCTTCTCCAGCTTCTCCTTTTGTGCTGCATCTGACTCAGTATCATGTCTGTTATCATTGATGCTTGTTCAGTGCTGGGTCTTCTTACCTGCCTTCTGCTTTCCACATATGCACATGGAAGGGCAGGAGGTCCCAGAACAAATCATATTCATGATGTGCCTAGTTTTAGTCACAGGGTACTTAGGTTTGGGCAATCATATGAATAACATGTAAAATCTGACAATTTCAGTAAGGTGCTGGTGACAACAGGTCACCCTGGTATCACAGATGCAAAATATATTACAATTACGAATGTAGCAGCAACACTTGTGCTCAAGACCAAGCTGTTTAATAATCATTAAGCCTAAGTCGACCAACTTCTTATTATACAGCACTTTTTTAGTATAATGGCAGTGGCCCTCATACTCTATTCTAGTATTGTGTATTTGCAGGTTTTGCAAGCAATTAAAAATCTTTGCCTGTTCTGCTTACTCCATTTTTAACAAGAAAAAAATAATAGAAAAACTTAAGCAACAGGCTGACAGTGTTCTTCAAACCAGCAATTTAAACTACATTTATCACATGAATGCATACACACTGTAGTTTATTTGGACTCCATTCCAAATACACCATTATTCTTCCATGAAAACTCACTAGACCGCCAAATATGTATTGATCCATGGCTGAAAACAGACCTCAACAAAACGCACCATTTCCACCTGTTTGAGTAAAGTTTAATGAAAGCTACAGTGCCCCTATTGTTTCAGAAAATAACTGAGCCTTTTTGGAAATGGCACTTTATATTTGTGGCCCATTTCTTAAGATGAATGTCTTCAGTAGCAACCAGAAGACCCGAGGCTGTAAAGAATCACGAAGTGGGCTTTTTATGGGATTTGTTGACAATAAGGCAAATGCAGCCCAGTAAGTGATATTAAAGGTAGAAAAAAAAATAGCAGATCATACTAAATCTACCATCCACAAAACGTTTTAACAACACTACCTTAATTTTTTACGATCTTCTTTTCACTAGTAGACTCATTAGAGTCCATGCTGTGCATAAATGAATATAACCTGATCTGCCAGTCAGATGCTATTGGCATGTAATTGCCTCAGAAAATCTTTTGATCTGCTTCTGTCAGCCAGAAAAATGACAGGTACTTTGAATAGCGTTTGTCTTATTCTTGTGTTTCTTTTCAGATAATAGATTCATTCATGATGCATCACTTGTTTAAAAGTAAATTGTTAAGCCTTTTATGTCTACCTGCAATACAAAATTTAGTTTTTTATGTACATATCAAAAAAAGGGGGTGAACTTATTCTTTTGAAGATCAATATTCCTTTTTTTTTGAAGTCTTGATTAACAATAAAGTTCATCATTATCATGTCATTATCATTAATTTAGAGATATTGTATAAGGTGTGGAGGGAAAAGGTTCAACAGGACAATAAAAAAGAGTTACAAGGCGCATTCAGTAGCGGAGTAAGTGAGTCATTTGGGTGTCCCTGGGAAGGATAAGAGCCTAATTATGAAGAAGTGCTTGGTGTAGAAATAAGAGTCTTTTCTGTCTTCATCATCCTCAGCTCCAACAGCCACCATCCTCACTGTGACTCATTGTTGTTCAGTACAGTGCTATAAAAACCTTAAGAAAGCACATTGCTGACTTGTCCACTTGAAAATCCCCCACAGGCGTCTCACCCCCCTGAGTGAGGCCAGATTAAGACACCAGCGCAAGAGACGAGCTAATCCTTCAGAACTCCCCACACCATCCTGCTTGTTTGGCTATGAGACCGCCTGCTCCCAGGCCGCTCCCTCTGCAATTAGCTGATTTCTATCACACTCACCCAAACACACATGCGTGCACACGTTCAGGCACACACTTGCGGCAATTAGCTCGTTGCGAGGCTTATGCGCCCGCCAGCCGCTTGCTGTCACTGTCACTTTCGCTAAGTTTGAATCGACACCGTCTCATCCTCCTTCTTGCTCTCCCTCTCTCGACCCCCATTTCCTTTCAATTAGCTCAGCTGCCAGCAGGATCTTTTTCTCGGATTAAGTTATCCAGAGTCTATCCAACCGTCACTCCTCTGTATTCACAATATCGTGGCTCAGCTCAGTCTCAGCCCTTTGAAGACAATGCGCTTACAGGTACAGTTCTTTTCCTCTCATAAGCTGCCTGAATAGTTTCATGTTCGCTCTTTTTGGAAAGTAAGCACAATGGGTTGGCATAAGCCTCAAACAAATGACTACAGCACTGTTTTTTAGGCTTGACAGGTACAGATGCAGCAATTAGTTGAGTACCTTCTCGTAGTATTTGATGTCGTACTCCAGGATTACTCCATTGGGCTGGTTGGGTTCATGCCACAGCAGAGTCACGCTGTTCTGGCTGGTGTTCTCCTGGCGGATCGCTAACACTTCAGAGGGGGCTGCACAAGAAACAGGAGAGACACGGCTTTGTCAGCTCAAGATGTTTTTCCATGGTAAAACAGTGTAAGGTGATGAGGGTACCCTGCAGTAAAGGCCTACTTACGTAGTAGCTTTTTCCCACATACACTGTTTTCACTGAGACCTCTTGTCTTTTGTGCTAGGGGTTCTTTTGGAAACTCAAGTTAGTCAGTAAGTCAGTCCCTGTGGGATTGCACCAATTGAAACTGGTGAACTTAAGTGACACTAACAGTTAGTGCCAACCAGCCAACCAGGTGGGTTATACAACTAGTTACTGTCACATTAATCACATTAATCATGGGCAGAGTTTCTTTTTGTTCTGTTTATAATGTCAGTATGGAGCATAGAAGTGTCAGGGTTAGACATGAGTACTGTTTGTTGACAGTAGCAACTATTCCAACTAGTCCTTACGGAAACAAAGTGCACGTTCCACAACCTGTTTTTCATTATCAGCACAAAATGTCACTGAGACAGCACATTCCTTTAAAATATTGTTATTTTGGCACTTCTGCACATTTGACAGTAGAGAGACCACAAAGAGAGAGAGAGGAGAAGGATGACTGATGAAGGGCCAAGGCTGGATTCAAACTCTAAATGATGTGACTGCAAGTGAGTCACCAACAGCCCAAGGAGAATTATGTGCTTGATTTTAAACAATTATTTTCATGACATTTCTCTTCTTTTGGCTTCTGAGTATTATATAGCTGTCACACTGACTGGTTTAAGTTAAATTTGGCACAGTGCATTGCAGTTACATGTATGAACGTGCACCATTGAAGCAAACATATCTGAAATCATGACTTATAAATCTGCAGGTATAGATGATTTTTTTAATGGAACATATAAAGAAAAGGTAATAGTGGTGTAATTGTGAAGTGATGGGGAACTACTAGGTAACTACTAAGAGGCAGGGATCACAACTTGAAGGTGCACAAGAAGAGTAACTTATGTTTACGTTTTACCTCCTTCCCCTTTGAGACCATTCTCCCTTTAAGCCAATAAATAATACAGTAACTAAGCATTACCTACTGTCATTATTTGGCAGTTTCGGTTTAGTCACTTCCTGTTTTATTTTGAAATCTCTGTCTTACACTTTAATTGGGTCTACCTTTGTTCTTTGTCCAGCCCCCTTTGTGCCATACCTGTTAATAATCAATTAATAACTGCCACATTGTCACTCAGTGCAGTCTATAGACTGTATATAAAAGATGAAGGTACCGTCCAGATCTAAAATGTGATGCCAATTAGAAGAGCCTTAAACCTGCATTCTTTTTAATGACCAGCGGGGTGTGTGTGTGTGTGTGTGTGTGTGTGTGTGTGTGTGTGACTCCTGTGGTTGCAAAAAGACAGGATAATATAGAAGTCTTTGGGAAAATAGCCCTCAGCGTGGTGATCACTGAGCTTGAGGCTTCACAATGGGACGTCGCTAAGCAGTGGGTGGTGTCACGGTAGCTAAATCTATCTTTTATATACAGTCTATGATGCCACACTTTCCAGCTGTCTTCCTAGTTTGTGTCTTTTTGTTCCAGGTTTGTATTTCCTTGTTTTTTTCATTTGTGAGTTTCTCTGTGCTTCTAGTGAGTTCTCTTTGTGTATTAACTTTGCCTGTTTTTGGATTTTTACCCTTTACAGACCCTTGTTTGGGTGGTTTGACTTCTGCCTGGATTAAAGAGTTGGATTTTGAACTTCTACTCTAGCTCCTCTGTCCTGCATTTGGGTTCCCCCCTCTCTTGAAACCGAACCAAACAATCTATTACATATTTGTGGATTAAGAGTTAGTGAACTCATGGATAACACACCAGTGCTAATGCTGACTCTGCACACGTGTTCATTTCTTCTGAGAGCACTTTAGTGAGAACTTTATTTTGAGGACAAGTAGAAAAAAACCCCCAGTACAGCAGATATACATTTGGTTCTGAATACCTGAGTTAGAAGTAAGGGCCCGTATATGTGCCAGATATTAAATGCCTCATAATGATTTCCAATGCGTCACTGTTCTGAACCCTACCTGCCTGATTCGTTGTGATGTTGGCCATGGCATAAGGTGTTGGCTCATTGCTCAGGTGAGACACTGCATTCATGGCCAGGATGCGGAAGGAGTAGTTTGTGTGGGCCACCAAGTTGAGCACTGTTACCCAAGACTCCTTCAAACCGGTCTGGCGAGGGACGAATCGGACCGCTGCCGTGCCAGAACGCTCCACCAACCCTCCTCCCCCTGCCCCGACGTTTGCCCCTCCGGGCGCCTTCCCTCCACCAGTGGTGCTTCCAGGGGAGGACGCGCAGTCCTCACAGGGCCCTCCTTCGCCGGAACATTTCAGACACAACACGCTGTACTGCAGGTCGCTGCGACCCCCTGTATCCAGAGGGCGGTCCCACTCTAAATTCACAGAGGTCCCATTGACTGAGGAGATGACGTTCACTGGAGCAGATGGAGGGCCTGGAGAAAAGAATGATTCGAGTTCATTCAGAGGTTTGATCATGTCTGAAAAAGTAAATTAGATTTCTGAGGCAAAGGTAAGTTCAGCACATCATTTCATGGTTACCGTGTGCTGTTCGAGTGTGTTGATGTGCATGTCTTTGCACTTTTTGGAGCCAATCCCACACCTTGCCTGTGGGATTTGGCTTTCTGGTGTACAGTGTTTGTGTGCTTACGGGAGCATGGAGCTGCTGGTGGGTCATCTGCTGCCCGATAGTAGCTGGAGTCGCAGGGGCAGGAGAGGGCGGCTCTGGTCTCTGAGTGGCTGTGTTGAGGACATTTACCACACAGACCATCGCCTGCCACTGGCTTATAGAAACCCACCTCACAGGCTGCAGAAAGAGAGAGAGAGAATAAATAGAGTAAATAGAGAGCTTGCAGGGAAGCTTCACTCCCATAATCACTCAGACCATGATAAAATTCAGAGAGAGTGCAGGCAAAAAGGCATGAATCACACTCTTATAGCAAGCTGTGCATATCAACGTGCAGCTTCAACTTTTTCAAAACTGTGTCATCTCCTCTAAAGCATTCATTTTAGGACATAGACCCCCCCCCCAACCCTCCCTTAATCTATGTATAATTACAGGCCTTGTAACCGCAGAGACCGCAGAGCAGGGGAGATGAAAGTCATACTTCTTTCTGTTCAGATTTGGGCTGAAAAGGCGCTGCACTATTGATACTCCCAGTGAGACCATCAGAATCCAGACCGTGTTTCAACCTTATTCAGCTGCTCTGATACATATTCACTTTTAACTCTGCGCTGATTAATAATGGAGGGGCTCTGATAAATATATTCTCTTTCCAGGCGGTTAATAGGCTTCTGCTATGGTAACTGGGGCAGGGGTAAACCTTGCATACACACAGCAAAGCAGCATGCAGACAACGAGGCGCCCGTGTTTGCTCTTCTTCACACACGGTAATTTATGCTTCCTCAAAATGCTGTGCGTTAGTTTACAGATGCAATGTTTGCCTAACCTTTCCTTGTTAAGAGTATAGAAGACCATTTTAGGGCTTTAGACATCAAAGGCACTGGAAGAACCATGAAATTGGATAACCAACATAAGTGAAGTTATAACAAAGTGAATAGCTGAAATGTATTCTGGATTAGATATTTTTTAGATATATTTGTAAAGGAATGAAACCTGCCCATACCTGTATCTGAACAGTGCACATGCAAATGTTCATCAAATTCCATTCAATGAGTGTTCAATCCAAGCATCTGATTCCTTTTTATGATATTATAGTTTGAAAATCCCATGAAGCAGCTTTTAGTTATGGAAAATGTGACGACTGACAATATAGAGAAATTAACACATCAACAGTGAATAGGGGAGTTGCTACCACAAAAATGTGATCCCACTGGCTTCCCCAATAGCTAACATTGCCACTTGTTTATCTATCCAGACGTCCCATTGGCAGCTGTCTGACCCTGGTGTCTGGTGGCAGAGGGAAGTCAGGTCACACTATTCAGTAGTTATGCACAGGTAAGTTTTGACTGACATATGAAAATGAATATGAAATAGAAATAGATAAGAAATACAAACACTGCGAATGACTTCTTATAAATTAAAATAAATAAAACAATCATGAAGTTCTCTGTGTCAGTAGACCTCTTTCTATTAGATGCTTTGGGGTTAACAAAACAAAACAACAACAACAAAAAAACCCATCTAATCTTCTGCTCAAATGGAAGACAAACCAAATTCAAAACAGACACCAGAGACCATTTAACAGCTGCAACGCCAACGAGGTCTCAGACCACACCCACTGAGGCAAATATTCAATATTTATACACCAGATAAGGATACCTCCTATTGGGAGATACAAGCACATTTAGCATGCAGAGGAATGTATGCTAGGGGTGTAAAGGGAGAAGGGGCCATGGAGCCCCAACAATAAGTGTTTTGCTGCCATGTTAGTCTTTTAGAGTGAGAAGTAACCATATTTATGGTGAAATATAATCGGTTTTATTTATATGTTCACAGTAACTGTATAAAGCCTCAAGGTGCTTTATATTGTAAGGTAAAGATGCTACAACTAGAGAGAAACGGGTGCTAATTTATTAGCTACAGCTAGCAAGCTAGGTTAGCAAGCTGCATCCTTAAGTGCAACACAAAGACACACAGTGCTGTAACACACTAATAAAATACTAGAATTTTCCCTCACCAGGCTCAAATGTATTGTGTACTGTACCACACAGCAGGCCATGTTATTTGTCAGAAAAGTCTAATAAAATGCTACAAAAGGCACCAACAGCACAAACACTGACTTGAATTAGATAAAGCTTAAAAGACAGAGATCAACTAGAGTGTACTTTGTCAGCACAGTGTCAACCACATTCTTAACATTAAACCTAAAAAAAAAAAAAAAAAAAAAAA
>VUQI01015197.1:5911-17212 GCA_015106735.1 Paratilapia polleni
AAAAAAGATTTTTTTAAAAAAAAAAAAAAATTTAAAAAATTTTTATTTTTTTTTAAAAAAAAAAAAAAAAAAGAGGTTGTATTGGTGAATAAAGCTCTGAGTACAGAGCACAGAACACAGAAGGCAGTGGGTGGATTGAGTTGGTGCCATACACTGATTTCTGGTGTCACAAAAAAGGCAACCAGTGCAAATACATTCCAGTAAGACATACCAACTTTTCCAACCTCCTCAGGAGTTTTTGTCCCCTGAGCAATGTCCGATTGTTTTGAATCGAGTAGGTCTCATTGACTTGACATTTATTCACCTCAGACTCACTCAGACACAATACAAGCAGTTATTAATAGAAACTAAGACAGCACTGAGGTTAGTGAAACTGGAAGGTTTTTGTTTTGTTATGTCATACAGGAACAATTTGATGTTTTTACTGCAGCCTGATTCAAACTGAAAACAGGAGAAGCTCACAGACCAACACAACTAATCACCAGTCTAAATCTGCCACTTGGTTGAAAACACTCTGTGGCACATTTTGGAGTAATCCCTGCAGTTGCCTGATCTGAAACGCAGATATGAGACAGTCCGACAGGCTGGTGGAGAACTAGAATATTAAACTGAATGATTCCTCTTGTGTGGCTGCAGGCCAGCAAACACAACAGGACAGCTTTGTAACATGGAGTTCCACTCCCTGTAGGCCAGATGACCAACCATGTGTTATGCATGCAGAATGTGCTGTTCATGTGCTGCTCTTGTTTCTGCTGTGATTGTGACTGATTAGAATGTCTTGTATTAGTTTAGCTTTACTTCATTTGAATTCCTCAGTTTCATTTATAGGAAATTACATTGTGGGAAAAGCATTACAAGAAGATTTGTACCACTTGAAGTATTATATAAATCTACAGCCAGCAGCCCAATAAGCTAAGCTCAGCTTGTAACCAGGCTGAAACAGTAAAGAAATCTGCTTACCAGCACTGCCCTTGGCACATAGCCACCTGCAAGAACACACATTTTCTGAACAGAATGAACATTTGTTACTTCATGAGCTTCAGAGGTGATGACACTAGAGGTGAATTTGCTTCTGGATGAGTCAAGCATTTCTCTTTGCTTTCATGACCCAAGTTAAGCTATACTAGCCATCTTCTAACTGACTCTAATTGCATATTAAGTAAAGAGCCATGTAACTGTAATTTTAGGTACAAGCTGTGTAAGGTACAAACCATTAGGTACTTATATGTATAGAAGTGTGATTTAGGTAGCAGGGTGGAACTGTCACTACTTAACCTGTAACTACAGATTAAAATTGGTGAACGTTTTGTGTTTTTCTGTTCCTGACACTGTACAAAATGGATATAGTTGTGACTTGGACCTAATCTGAAACTGAAAGGGCCAGTGAGAAGAAGTATGTTTTCAGTTTGCATTTGAATACTATTAGTGAGCTAGATTACCTAATCTGAAGGGAGAGGCTGTCCTAGAGTTTTAGGTCTGGAAGTGAGAATGTCTGGGCATTAGCAAAAGCCAGTCTGGAACTTGGAATCAACTGTGTGGGATATAAAACTGTAAAAGGCCTGATTGATAACCTCGGGCAAGCCTATGCAAGCACTTATATGGGAGCAACAGTATTTTAAAATGGATGCTATACTGCTGAGTAAGCCAGTATAACGATCCCAGCATAGGGGAAATATGTTCATGTTCTATCTGCCAGTCAGGAGTCTAACTGCAGCACTTGGACCCAAGTCTAATTGTGATGTATTGATACTTTGTTCAATCCAAAACATTAATAATATTAATTAATTAATTAATTTTATTATTAATTAATATTAATTAACATTTATATCTAAATATTCCAGTTTTTATCAGTAGCATTTTTTCTTTAGGATGTAATGATGTTCATTGCTGCTATTTTGTATGTGCCTTCAGTGTACAGTTATAAATGAGGTTTTTATGATCAGTTCAGAATTTAAGCCTTTTAGTTGTATAGCAATACAAATACAGTTGAAACTGCTTTGCAGTGTAATACCACATTAATACAAAAAGGCAAACCATGCAACCAGACCTGTTAATAATCCTAACCATAAACTGCAAATTACAATGTCATGGGAAAATTGCTTCCTCTGAATACAGTACATCAGGGGCGCTAGGCAGAATGGTGTCATCAGGCTTTGTTAACTTTTAGGAAAACTATGTTTTTGTAGATTTCTGCTTTTTTCTTATCTGTGTATCAAAACTTTGAAACTTTGGCCTGCTGTGTGCAGCCATGGCATGCAGGCATGACTGGTGAGGTAAGCTGCCAGCTGAATGAGGTCCACTGTGTGAGCAGGGGGGGGCAGTGCCACTGGGAGCAGGGCAACAGGCCTGAGCCAACCTCTGAGCGAATGAAAAGAGAGAGGAAAAAAAAACACACAAAAGCTGCGACACAAAAGACACTTCTCTCCCAGCTTTATGTCATTTCTCCTCAGACGGACGCTCGCTCCGGGTTGCGGTTGGAGAACACTTTGCACAATGATGTGAGGAGCTTTATCTAAATCTCTGCTAAGGATACCTTTTAACGAGTAGTAAGCCGTGCTTCTTTTCTATAGTGCATTGTTCCTCTGCAGCCTTGAGCTCCACACATTGACCACCATCACTGACTTACCACATTGAAATATTGACTGAGTTGCTGAAGACAGGGCTGAGTAGGCTGTGTTTTATGATCAGAAAAACAAATCCATTCACACAATTCATGTCTGAAACAGCTTAAAAGAATAAACAGCCTTTGGAGCTGAGGGCAAAAATTGTGTCTTGATACTTCTTTTTAATATTTGCTTGCGAAATTTGCTTTGCTTACATGTCTGTGTTATTTTGCAGCGTGTGGGATGCTCTAACTGACAACTACATCTCCACCTGGGACGGCACTGACTCAGAAGGACTCAACGGCAATATTTCTGACCAGGAGGTACATGTCACTCCACATCTTTGTATTTAGTTTAAATCTAAGAAATGAGCTATTAGTCAAAATCTATAATAAGTAATTTTTATATATTTTTTACAGTAAGGTGATTTTAAGTTGGAAAATATGGAATCCACACAAAGTAGTAGTTATCTCCATCTATTCATTCTGATAGAATTATCTTATACCTGGTCTACAATAAACATTTATTTTGCATGTCATTAGGAATAGTTTTGTACCATTTCTATACAAATCCGATTGTTGTTGTACTAGTATTAAATATAAATGAAAATGAACTGAACTGAACTGAATGCAAACCATACGCGCAATATTCAGTTCACCATCCTAAAACTGTGCTTCAGAAGCATGAACGGACAGCTAATTCTCTGGTCTACTCTAATGTTTGTTTACACATTTCATGCTTACATGAACAGGTCTGACCCAGAAAATGCATTCACAACCCCAGAAAATAGCTCTCACAGTCACACCTTTATTTTGTAGAGATGGAGGAACACGCCTTTTCACTTGCTACAAATGGTTAGCTAAATCTAATTATTGTCAGACTTACTTGTAAGGATAAGGATGATGTTTTTCTTAAAGACAAATATAGTGTGTGCATTTCTCATCTTGACGTGCCAAAATGGAGTGGCTGACTGGGTCCTGCTTTTATAAGCTTAATTTCATGCTGACACTTGAAAGCATGCTTGACCAACCTTGACTGGGCTGCTATACAGCAGAGGTCCCCCTCCTCTTCCTCTGTTCCCTTAATTGCCTGTCAAATGCAGCTGGACAGTAGACACTTAGCAGTCTAGGCCATGCTTGGGCTGGTCAAGGCCAGAGCAGCTGCAGAGCAGCAGAGGGTGGTTGTGGAAATGCATCAAGTTAAAGGTTTGAGACCAAGAGAGGCAGTAAATATTCAACGACAGCTTCCTGTAAGGCCAACCTTTATTCTGCAGATACTGTATGCATGAACACCTTTCATTGTTTCTCCTGCCACAGTGTTTTTTTTTAACTGCAGGTTTTTCTATTTATTTCAAACTTATTAGAGCCACAAAATAGATTTGCCTGCTGTATAACATGGATATTTCAGCAAACAAACACTGAATTCTTTGTCTTGTTATTGTTTGTGTATTGTATCGGAAATGGAATTAAACTGGTAACAATAGAAATAGTAACATGCTTAATACTAATTATTAAAATGTTTGGCATGTGCACCATCATATGTTATCATGCTATCTATTTGCTAATTAGCACCACAAACAAAGAATAGCTGAGGCTAAAGGGAATTTCATTAGTTTTGCACATATTTGTTCATAACCCAATTTAGTGTAAAAATGAAATTTGTCTATAAAAGTAGTCAATTCATTTCACACAGAGACAAAATTGTCAGCCTCATAGTAGTTTGTGCCAACTAAAGATATTTCACAAGGTGAATATCTCATAACATATGACATTACATCTATTGTCTGATGGTGTCAGAGGACCGTCACAATCATAAGAATTCAACCTCTGCTAGCCATGAATGTCTGTCAAAAATTTCACAGCAACCTTCATTTTAAAGTAATTTTCAACATTATTCTGTATACCAAAACATATCTACAGACCTCATAGTACAATATTATACTCACAGAGCACTTCTTGCTCAGACTGCAGGCTTACTTGTGGCTCCTAGAGTTTCCAGAAGTAGAATGGGAGGCAGAGCCTTCAGCTTTCAGGCCCCTCTCCTATGGAACCAGCTCCCAGTTTGGTTTCATGAAACAGACACCCTCTCTACTTTTAAGATTAGGCTTCAAACTTTCCTGTTAGTTTTACAGTTAGGGTCTCTCTATCCTCCCCCTTTACTTAATCAATTCCCCAGGTTAATAGGGGAATTGATTAAGTAAATTCCATTTGCTTTTACAAATGCAATGAGCAAATGGTTTTTAAAATGTAATAGTAAATTATGTAAAACCTTTATACAATAAAATATTTAAGCATAAAAATTTGAAACAAATGCAACCCCAGAATGATCTCTCATTCAAACACACTGAGTTCTTTTCGAAAATGATTTTGTATTTGTATTTATTATTCTAATGCAAAGAACGCAGTATTTGACTCTAGCTGGCGTCCTCTCTCCACCTGATGGCATCATATATGTTGTCTGGTTCAAGTTTCATCACACATTTTTGCAGATTCATGAAAAAGAAGAGGAGGAGATGAACGAGAAGAATGACAACGCCAACTGCCTGAATGAAGAGCCTCTTATTACAGCAGACCAGGTTTGTGTGAGTGTGTGTTTGAAATCAACCAGCAGTTTTTCTGTTTCATGAGAAAAACAAAGCAGGATGTAACATGCGATTTGTCTCTGAATGTCCTTTTCATCTTTTGTCTATCTCATATCTACCTGCCACTCTTTCCATACATAGATTTTTTTTGTTTTGTTTTGTTTAACAATAACTATTTTTGTTGGATTTAGCATAATTTCTTTATGTACCTAAATATTTCTTTGATATTTACGTATTTGTTTTTTGTTGAATGTTGGTGAACATAATGTTAGAATAGCTCCTGGCCTGTTTTCAAGACTAGCAATAAAATAAATAAAATTAATCCCAAAAATACAGGTTAACTATGCAAGAAGAGCAAAATGGTCAAAATATGCTCAGATGTACCAAGTAAAGACTTAAAAGTTTAGTCTACACTAGATGGCTGAAGACAAAGGCAAGTAAATTGATGAGCCAATAAAATATGTCCACCATTGCCTAATATAATGTGGGTCCCATATATATGACACCAACACAGCTCTGATTGACCCTAGTAGACCCAGGTGGGTACCCATCACCAAAACATTTATAGCAGATCCTTTAATTTCTGGAAGTTGCAAGGTGAAATCTTGCCCTGCCAACGGCTCATGGTTTATTAGTCCTTCAATCACTATCAGTAGGTGCTCCACACACCTTGCTGTTTCAGTGATACACCTAGTCACCAGCTTGGTCACCAGCTTGGGATGGCATCCCATTCTTCAACCAGCATTTGTCGCCAGTCAGCCAGTGTGGTTGTGTTGGTCACTCTGGCAGGAACAGCATGCCCAAGCTGATCCCACAAGTATTCAATGGGGTTGAGGTCAGGACTGCAGGCAGGCCATCCTCTCCACTCCCAAATTCTGGAGGTAGTCTCTGATAAACCTCGCTCTGTGGGGGCGAGCATTGTCATCTTGGAGGATAGAGTTTGGTCCCAGACTGTGGAGATTGCCACTGGTTGCAGAATCTCATCTCGATATCTCTCTGCATTGAGATTGCCTCTGATGATGACAAGCCTTGTTTTTCCAGTGAGGGAGATGCCGCCCCGCACCATAACACTGCCTGCACCAAAAGCTGTTCCCCTATTGGTGCAGCAATCAGCATAGCATTCTCCGCGTCTTCTCCACACTTTGACCCTATGATCCAACTGCCGTAGGCAGAATCTGGACTCGTTGCTCAGCATAACGTTCCTCCACATGTTCAGGTTCCAGTGCACATGACTTCAATCATCCAATCCAATAAATGACACCAAACAAGAGTCAATAGCAGAACAAGCTGTTTGGCATTGGCAGAGAAGATTTGGCAAGTTCTTCATGGGCGCAGTTTTGCTGCTCAACCCACAAATGCATTTTCCTTAAATGTGGCACCATTTAAAGGGAAATAAACAGGCCTTGCAACAGTATAATATTTATTGCCAAGAAGCATTGTTATAACAAAGAAATAATCAACCAAACACAAATTTCCTTACTTTTTGTGCTAAGTTTATTAGATCTACAAATTGCTCATTTGGGTTAATCAGTGTTATAAAAACATCAAATCATTTCTATGTTCAGGTGACAGGTGACCTCTAGTTTCACGATAAAAGCAACTTTTTGAGGGAGGAGGTCAAGGTAAACAGTTGGGTCAGCAAAACACAGAAAAATAACACACGAGAGAAATGTTTGCTATCTCATTATCTCTTCATAACCTTAAAGATCTTTAGCCACCCGGTCTGTAACATTGCTCTATTCATTTACCAAAAAGCTCTTAAAAACTCGTTCTATCCCTGCTTAGTACCAGAGCATACAGACACAAATATCGAGTAGTGGGTGAAAGTAGTGGAACATTTAGCAGCAAGAGCCAGATATTTCCCTTAGGCCTAAGTAGAAAGTTGGTAGCTATGCATATTCATTTAATTTATGGTCTTGTTGTCCAAAACCCAAAGGTATTCTCTTTACAGTGATGTAAACCATTGAAAAGCAGTAAACACTCACATTACAGTGTAATGACTTCAAACTAAGACTGACCTGAAAGAACATGTCAATTTAAAATAGACTTGGCACACCTCTCTGGTGTTTAGGGACCAAAGAAGATTGCTGTCCACTCTCTTTGCAGTAGGAACATTCACCATTGGTGTAAACATCCTCGAGGTGTACAAGTGTATCGAAAAGATTGCTCTGTCTGAAGCCTTCACACTTGCCAACCTCCTTGAGCAGCAAACCTCTCAGGGAATCTAACTCTTGTAAAAAAAAAAAAAAAATGTATTAGAGGGCCTGTTTGAAACATCATTGCAAGCAATTTTCTGTCTTGTCACTGGAAGTACTGCTCTGTTATGCAAGGAGAAGTGAACCACAGGTGTTGTCCCACTAACATTAATTCCATGTGGCATGTTTCCTGCATCCTGCTTATCTCACAGCTTTCTTAGAAAGGCCAAGAAAGGTAGTTTTTTTCCCATGCACAGAGAGGTAAATGGCATCCAAAACACTAGTCCTCAGATGAGTTTTTGCTTATGGCACTTATCCACAAATACACTTCATCTACCACCTGAGTTGGACACAAATGGTTATGGAGTCCATATTGGCTGCTTAAAAGTGTGCTGTAGGTGACATTTCAAAAGAACCCTCAACACAAGAGAAAATATGCCCTGCATCATAACAACTGTTGTGCTCTCCACAGTTGGTGTCTCTGCCAGTCATAAGTGAAGGGCTTAGTGAATAATAGATACACTTTCTCTACCCTTATCTGAATAGCCAGCCCCTTTATACTATAGTTGGAATTTTTATTCTCAAAACTATATGAGGTACTTATATATATATATACTTACTATACTTACTTATGAGGTCTTCTAGGCTTTATTATTAAGCTATTAATTATAGTTTACTCTTAAGCAGACAGTACAATTAAGACAGTTCATTGTTATAGCTATTAAACTGGACTGCTGTATGCTGTTAATGAGCCTATCTACTGTTTGCCTTCCATTTAAATAGAAGACATGAACCTTCAGTGGTGCTGACGGTTTGCTGCTTATTGGTATACAGTTTTATTGGATTGATATTATGTGGCTACAGATGGGGCTGAGAACTTAGAATAGGCGGGGTAGCAGGTCAAGACTACATTACTTCTTTGTTCAGCTGTAATTCAATTCAATTCAATTCAATTTTATTTATATAGCGCCAAATCACAACAACAGTCGCCTCAAGGCGCTTTACATTTTAGGGTAAAGACCCTACAAAATTATATTGTGCATACAATGTAGATGCCATATTTATATGTGATTAAAGGTGCGGGTGCACCGCAGCTCAAACGTCTCTTGAAAATATAGTCATGTCTAGTTAAAAAAAAAAGAAAAGAAAAAAAAGATATCAACAGCCAAAATGTCTTACTTAAGACTTGAATGAGTGTATTCGCAGTGGCTATGTTCATATTTTATATACAGTCATGTGAAAAAGAAAGTTTTCATAGGATCTACATGCCTACTGCTTCCATAAGAATTAAGATGGTAAGTAGCAGCCAGGCCCTGCTAATCAAGTACACTTGATTAACTGATAATAAGAAATTCCAAAAGACCCAAAAACTGCATCTCAGACTCTGCAGGCCTCAGTTAGCACATTAAATGTTAAAGTTCATGACAGCACAATTAGAAAAAGACTAAACAATATGGCTTGTTAGGAAGGGTTGCCAGGAGAAAGCCTCTTCTTTTTAAGAACATGGCAGCACAGCTTAAGTTTGCAAAACTGCATCTGAACAAACCACAAGACTTCTGGAACAATGTCCTTCAGACAGACAAGACCAAAGTGGAGATGTTTAGCCATAATGCACAGCACCATGTTTAGAGAAAACCAAACACAACATATTAGAACTAACATCTCAGACCATCTGTCAAGCACAGTGGTGGAGGGCTGATGATTTGGGCTTGTTTTGCAGGGCGTGTGCATCTTGCAGTTATTGAGTTGACCATGAACTCCTCTGTATACCAAAGTATTCTAGAGTCAAATGTGAGGGTTGACAGCTAAAGCTTGGCCCAAACCGGGTCATGCATGAGGACAATGATCCCAAGCAAAGCAGCAAATCTATAACAGAATGGCTGAAAAAGAAAAGAATCAAGGTGCTGCAATGGCCCACTCAAAGTTGACACATCAACCTGATTGAACTACTGTGGTGGGACCTTAAGAGAGCTGTGCATAAACGAATGCCTGCAAACCTCAATGAACTGAAGCAATGTTGTAAAGAAGAGTGGGCCAAAATTCCTCCACAACAATGTGAGAGGCTGATAAAGTCTCTCACATTGATCAAAATGATTACTTCAAGTTATTGCTGCTAAAGGTGGTTCTACAAGCTATTGACTCACAGGGTGTACTTAGTTTTTCACAGGACTGCATAAAGTCCTGTAAAAACTTTCTTTTTCACATGACTGTACTGTTTATGGTGGTGGCATATGTATATGTGTGTACTTGTATTAATTATGTGGGGACACACTGTTTACATAATCACATTGAGAGGACTTTATTTGAGGATATAAAACAAATCATAAAATAATAAATAATTGCATTTTATGCTGAAGATTTGATTTTAGGATGGACTAAGTGCTTCAAGGTTAGGGGAAGAGTTAGGCAAGCAGTAGTCTGGGTTGGGCTCAGTATAAGCCTTGGTTGCTGCTTTAGAAAACTTATGTAAAATGTTGGACTCACTGTCAAACAGTTCTATTGATAGTGATGTTCATTTTACAAATACAGATTCTTTAAGACTGGGGACAGTGAATATCCACAGCATACAAATTACAGGCTCTCATTTTTGATATCTTGTGTGAAAACACAACAATATTATCCATTGTGCAAGGATAACAGGCCGTGGTGTGCTTAATAAATTTAATGGCAAATAATCTGATAAGTTTACAGTAGGAAAAAAAATCAAGATACAACATGTTGGAATACATTCATATAATGACGGTTAGAGGAAAATATCAGGGGCTCAGCAAAATTATTAGGAATCATTCTCTGGGAGGCATAGCCATTCCAAGTTTTATGGCAATTTGTCAGAATTTGCAGAGATATGCTGCTCTGGGCCACACTGTTGGAAATGTCAACAAGCTGACAGACAAGAAGAAAAAAACAAAAAAACAAAGACTCACTCACTAACCAGCATGGCTGTCCTCAGGTCCTGCTGCTGGATGGCAAAACTTTACATTTCATCCAGTGTAAGGAATACACTTTTTAGAGTCAGTGGAAATATACACAAACATGAATTTGTGCAAGCAAAATGTGTGAACACTTTGTTTATGCAAACACCTGTAAGCCATAATACTCACACATACACAAATGTATACACAGTGCTTCCTATGAAAACACCTACACAGTGACACACACATACACACATTCACACCATGTTGTTCTGCAAGCAGCTGGTGCTGGAGAGACAGCTCTTTCAACTCTTCTCCACAGAGACGCAGAACTCATGGCTAAGTCTGTAAGGCTGTTCAGCAGTGATCTCTTCCTCAGGTGAAATATGATAAAGACTTAAAGTGAAATCTAGGAACTTTCAAACATATTTATATATATATATATATATATATATACTTAGCACAAAAAGTAAGGAAATTTGTGTTTGGTCGATTATCTCTTTGTTGCAACAATGCTTCTTGACAATAAATCTTATACCGTTGGAAAGCCTGTTTATTTCCCTTTAAATGGTGCAACATTTGTAAGGAAAATGCATTTGTGGGTTGAGCAGCAGAGTTGAGTATGTGGGTTGCGCCCATGAAGAACTTGCCAAATCTTCTCTGCCAATGCCAAACAGCTTATTCTGCTATTGACTCTTGTTTGGTGTTGTTTATTGGATTGGATGATTGAAGTTGAAGAAACAAGACACATTGGCAATTCAACAATTTATTCATTTAACAAACAGGGGCCTCAGTAGCATGTGGAAGAACCATACACAGCCACAACAACTTGCACCTCCTCCTCATGCTGGTCATCAGCTTGAAGTTGCCCTGTGGCTGAAATAAACAGGCTTTCCAACGCTATGAGATTTATTGCCAAGAAGCATTGTTACAAGAAAGAAATAATCGACCAAACGCAAATTTCCTTACTTTTGTGTTAAATTTACATACACAAGCAGCAGAAGCCGTTG
>VUQI01015202.1:9347-21816 GCA_015106735.1 Paratilapia polleni
ATTCTTTTACTATAAACAGTGTCTGTATCACTGCTGCGGTTTCATGGCCATATTGTGGTGTTCCCAGTAGAGAGAATCAAACTATCACTACACACATATTCCCCGTGGTTCTGCTATTCCATTAGTTACTGAATATTAAAGGTCTCACAGCGGCTCACTTCATTAAGGTCCTTTTTATTCTTTTAAGCATGTCTCTCATTCTGTAATTTCTTCGCTCTTTATTCAGACAGACTTGATTGTTCAGTCACTGCTTTCACATACACACACCATCAGTGGGAGCACTTCATGTTCCTTGTCCCTCTGTCACCTTGTCTTTCAATCCTTCCCTCCCAGACAGATGAGGGGAGGTGGAGTGCAGAGACACAAAAGAAGAGGTAGTGAGCAGCTACTGCCACCAAGGTGAAGGAGAGTGAGTGAATGCGATACAAACTGGCATACTGGGAAGTGATTCTAGAGTGATAAAGGAAGAGGTGAAAAGAAATATAAAGCTAGATTTTGAAGGCTATTTTCTTTTTGGATTTGCTGCCTCAAGGAGAGATAATAATTGTTGGAGGTAAGCAACTGTGAGGATTATCCGGTTTAACAGCAGGCAAGATTACATATGATTACTGTAATAGAGTTGGGAGAGTAGAAACATACAGTGAAATACTAGGCAAAGCCATTAAATCATCCAGATAAATATTTGCAAATGTCAAGACTTTTTATAATATTGTTACATGTGTTATGCTAGATAGTCTGTGCTTTCACTATTGGCAATGATATGCTGACAGTTTCTCGATGAATCCAAAGTGTAGTAATAGATTTCCTTCACCCTTTGTAGCTTTTGATCAGCGTGACCCGTCATCATGGTGGACTTATTCATTGATCGGGTCCTGGTGAAGAACAACAAGGACCAAGATGAGCTGGACACAGAACGTGAGATCACCATGCGTCTGCAGAACCGAATCCTCATGCTCTTCTTTGCATCTGGTACATGTGAGACCTGCAGGCAGTTTGTGCCCACACTCTCTGACTTCTACAAACAGTTGACAGATGAATTCTATGTGGATCGTGCTGCTCAGCTGGTTCTCCTGCACATTAGGTACAACACGCATAGAGACACACATTTAGGTGTTTGTTTGACCCACAGTGTCTGTTAACACTTGCACTAGAATAGATTTACTCCTCCACTACATTATTAACCTAACCTTATCTCCAACCCCAGTCTAAAATTAAATTGCGTGTGCATATGTGTGCCTGCATAAAGTAAATAATGCATGTATGAAGTATAATTTCCGGTTAGAAACAAGAACCACAAGCAAAAATTACATTTGAATAGATTTTCTGGATTTTATCTGTTCATTAACCCCCTCTTCTCCTTTCACCCTTTAGTTTGGACCAGTCAGAGGAACAGCAAGAAAGCTTCCTCAAAGAGCTCCCCAAAAGGTGCCTGTTCCTGGCCTATGAGGACCCCTACAGGAGGTGTGTGAGATGAGCCAGTAGTTGTGTGTATAACCTGCTGGTAGATGATAGTAATGTAAATATACCTAGCTGTATAAATCCTTTAGCCAGTGTGTGTGTGTTTCCACAGGGAGCTGGAGGCCATGTTTAATGTGGAGGAGGTGCCCACAGTGGTGGTGCTGCGTCCCGACTGCTCCATACTCATCCCTAATGCTGTGGACGAGATACTCCGTCTTGGCCCTGACTGCTACCGCAACTGGCAGGAGGCAGCAGAGCTCATTGACAGGAACTTCATGAACAAAGAAGACTTTGAGGAGAAGTCCATGCGGAGCTTCAGCGACCCTGTGAGAAGACTGAAGTATAAGGTTGAAGATGAGAAGAAGAAAAAGAAGAAGAAAAAGCGAAAGGGTTGGGGTGGGGGTGGAGATGAAGGTGTGGAGGTGGATGGAGGAGTGGATGACAAGGAAGAAGGGGGATCACCATGGTGATGGAGACCAAGAACAGGAGAAGAAGACTGCTGATTTGCCCAGAAGTTGCTGCTGTCCTTTACAGCAGAATGTCAGAAAGATAGTTCAGATATTTCAGTAGAAATGTGAAGCTGATCTTATTGTGACTGGCGCTGCTTTTCAAAATCAGTGGTAAGCAAAGGTTGTGGTCTTACTGCAGCTCCAGTATACAGTGTGTGGGCAGCAAACAACACAAAGAAATATAACACTATCTAAAGGAACACTGACAGCTGCTTTGATTTGGCTGTAATTGATGTCTTTGAATGCTGCCAAGTATACAGTCAAGACAAGGTTTGGTCTGAGCCAAGTCTTGCCATTATGGCTTGTTTTATTACACACAGGAGATGATTATAACCATTTCTCCATTTTCAACAACACAGCTCTGTAATGCACTTTTTTAAAATGATAATTTGTGCGTCCAATCAAAACACACCATGCATAATCTGAAATCAATGAATTATTCAGCGCCATTAAAATAATTTTGTTAGTGACTGTTTTGCTTTGAGTGTTTGTGAAGTCTAGCTGCACTTTACAGACTACACAAGCAGCAATCAGAGCTATTCAAAGAGAGTCAAGTGAAATCATGGAGAAACTGGCTTTACCACACTATCATTGAGCTGCTTTGACTGTAACTCATCTTCTCTCATAATGAAGACCACGTCTAGTCTTTGCACACTTCCTCGCACATGTAGGCTACATTGATGAAGCTTTCAAGTGCTCCCACAAGATCTTTACAACAGTTCCTTCTCTTTGTGACATTTTCTTCCTTCCCCCATCCTCTAAGTGACCTGTGCCTTAACTACATGCTGCCAGTACTTCTAAAATACAAGTACAAGAAGCTATGGCAGGATGACGGTAATCACAGTAATCACAGCAGCAGCACTGGGGTTGAAATGCATCCGAGAGACAGAAAATGAAACCAGAGTATCATCAGGTGTCATCAAGTTTGATTGGTATGGATTGATGTGCTTTAGAAAAGGCAGTGACATGGTGATTTATATCAAAGCTGTAACATTATAGGCAGATTGACAAATAGGCAATTTTTTCTATCAGAGCTGCACAAAAGATGGACATACTGCAAATACCTTTGCTTGCCAGCTGTGGACTGTGCAGCATAGGGTACATACCAATCACCTCATCTCCCCTTTCATCATATTGTGGTCATAGAACTGTAAATGCTAAACTTAAATCGGAGCTGGTCGGACCTGTAAAAGGTTATAGATGCCCGAATAAATATAAGCCACTGTGTATTCCATATTCCGTTGCTTTTGCCTACACAGCAGCTTTGCTCACTCTGACAAACCTTGACAATATAGTCGAAGCCCCCCACCCCCTGCCACTCTCTGTCTCTGCACACGTACAGACGCGCACGCATAAACAAACGCACACACAAAAGCGCAGACGCGTTGCGCGCTCTCGAGTGCAGAACGCGCAACAAGCGGACCAGCGGATGGAGAGAGAGAAGAAGAGAGAAGGACGGATGCAAGGCGAGGCCAGGAGCGGGAAACTGTATCTCTCCTGGCTGTCCAGCTGTTGTCTTTTCGTTTTTTACTCCACCATTATTTTATAACACGATTCTTGCCTTTTTAAAAAGCCTGACATTTCTCCGTGTCCGTCCTGATGTGCCGCTGCGCCCCATCACGATTCTTCAAGGATATGCAAAGCGGTTGTTATCACGTCGACGTTATTTTCCATTAAATGCAAGGATGTACTTAACGAACGGCATCGGAAACATATGATCAACAATGACAAACGACAGCTGGGCTCGGTGAGCTGTAGAAATCGACGGAGGGGCTCAGAGCAATCAAGGTTTGTGCGTTAATTTGCGCCTAATTATTGTTTTCGTGTGTGACCGTATATTTTACTCCCTTCATCCATCGGGGCTATAAGGCCTATAGCCCGCATCATTTCTGGGCATGAAACCCGTGGGAATTATGATACCAACGTGACGCACAGTCACACAGCACAGCGGGGAAGACATCGAGCCTCTACAGGACGGAGGGAGGGTGTGAGGTCCAGCAGAGCAAAACCATACCTCTCACACTGATCACAGGCGGAGGACGCCCAGTTGTTGTTGGACAAATCGCGCCAATGACTGTCGTATAGCCCAGCAGGTTTCGCCCTCCACTAATTCCTTATTGAATATTACATTTTTTTAATGCATCGGGCGCAGCGGAGCGGGAGAAAGGGAGGAGAGTACAGTGGGTGAGGGCGCGGAGAGACGGGATGCGGGAGACGCAGTGAGCGAAGAGGAGGAGGAGGACGAGGGAAACCGGAGGATTGACGGTAAGCTATGGATATAGGCTAGGAGGATGCACCCCGCCCCTCCTCTCTCTCTCTCTCTCTCTCTCTCTCACACGCACAATCGCACATATATGATCAATGCCAGAGAGGACAGCAGAGGTGCCCTGCTTCTTTGATTGGTATGGCTGCTGCTGCTGCTGCTGCCAAGGGCCATTTGATCACTGAGGGACAGGGATCTGAAGTGCTGCTGTGCTGGGGCTTCCAGCGCTGGCTGCCATTAAACCTGGGTCAGTAGTAGAGGAGTGCGAGGCATGAGTGCTGTGAAATATTCATGGGCACGTGATTACCCTCTTCTGGGCATCAGAGGGGAAAAAAAGTGGCGTAATAGGGTGTCCCAAGCTGGAACACCACAGGGGTCTGCCATGGATGGACAGATTTATGTTCATTATCACACACCTTGATTGCGGTGTCTTGTGTGCTGCAGTGAACAGTGATGTAAAAGCACACAAAGGGGTTTTAATGCTGATTTGGTTTGCTGATTCACCACAGATGGGAACATGAGGAGAAAAGAGACAGAGAAGAAGAGAGGTAGCAGAGTGAGTGAGTGAGAGTCAACTATCAATATTTCAGAGAGGGAAAGAGAGGACTGGGTCAGTGGAGGAGGCCAGGCAGAGAGACAGGAGTGACTGTGAGAAAGAGAGAGAGACAGAGAGATGCAGAGGAGAAAGGAGGTAAATGAAAGAGGAGAAAGGCTAAGGGAATAGATGGAGGAATAGCACAGTGGCCGACAGGACTCCAGCGCTCCGGTCAGGCTCAAGTCCTGATTCATTGTAAAGATATTGTTTGTGTCATATTAACTATAGATTAAGAATGAAAAGGAGCTGATTAATAAAGAGAAATATGTGTAAACACAGATTTCAAAAAGGTGACTTGTGTATGTGTGTGTGTGTGTGTGTCCACACTGTGCATGTTAGATGGGAAAGAGAAAACAAAGGTAATGAGGTTTGTTTCCATGTAGGGATCATTTACATCATCTACTGTGGGGGAAAAAAAGGCACGGTGATTTGCTTAAACCACTCAGACACACACATACATGCTCACACACAATTTGGATGGATTTTCTGTCATTTGACTTGTAAAACGCACCATATTTGTCTCTTTCTGTTCGGACCACCTCGAACAGGTTCCTCTCACGTCTCCTTGAATCAGTCAGACACACTGACTCAGTCTCCCTGTTTTTGCTGTGAGCATTTTATGCAAGCCTGTGCAGAGTTGTGGGCGGATATATCAGTGTAATATCAATATCATGATATGAGACTGGACATCTGCTTGGATTTTTAAATAAAATGTATATGACAAAGAGAAGGAGCAGACCCTCACATTTGATTTTTTGGCATTTTAAAATGATTTAAATTAGTCATTGTCAAAATAGGAGCTGATTATATTTACTATTACAGTTCTTTTTCAGACAAATAATGAAAAAATAATAATCTTATGTTTACATTATATTACTAATATATATATATATATATATATATATATATATATATATATAAGGTATGACATATTTGACTATGCTTATTTTTTCCAGTAGGCGTGGGTGGCATAAATAAAAAATATATAGCGTTTTGAAAATGTTGGATCGGGATAAATGAATGGTACATTTTCTTAAAATGTAAAGCCGACATGAAGATATGTGCATATGCTTTTGTTTAATCAAGTTACTTTAATGCACACATTCTGACAAAAGCACACATTCTGTGAGGAGATAAATTTCTGCCATCTCACCGTATCTAATATTGCTATTTTGCTAAAACCTATTGTCGATCTCAAGCCTTTTTTTCCCCCTTCCTGCCCACGCTGCTTTGTTCTGTCGTACTTCAGTTAATGATCTTGGGCCTTAAAGTTTTTTTTTAAGCCATGTGACATTTTAAAATCCAGACTGCAATCCTGTTTTTTTGCTCCACGAGTTTGTCCTGATGACATTTTCCAGCAGCTCATATTATTGTAGTAGGTTATGGTGACACACAAGTAAGAGTAATGTCACTTTTTTTTTTTTTTTTCAAAATCTCACAGCATCATGACAAATAGACACTTATGTACATTTTGAAATATTAATAGCTGCAGTTGTTCCTCACATATGTGTGTGTGTGTGTGGCAGCTATACAGCTGTATATATTGAGATATAATGTGATATAGTTTTAGTTAGATGTAGTTTGACAAGCTGTTTATAGATCAAATATAACAGATAGCAATATTTTTTCTTTTCTATGAATGCAGACAACTAAAAACCCTAAAACAAGAAATTTAAAGATATGAAATGCCATGGCAAGATCCTTTCTTAGCATGACTCCAATCTAAAAGAGGAGAAAAAAAAAGCAAATCTGTGCAAAAAATGCATTGTGACATCTATTTTCCTGTCGTGTGAGGGAAATTCCTCCTTAATCGAGAACGAAGGCTCTGAAGAAAGCATAACATGTTCTTTTTCATTTCTAATTAATTTGTACAGAAGATCAAAATGAACACAGATGTCACTTTCAGTTCTTTCTAGTAAACAAACACTATTTTGAGCTAGATGTGTCTGGCTGGAACACCCTGCTTTCCTGGAAAATGTTGGCCATGAAACATCAGCAGATCATCTAATATCAGGCCTCTGCGAACTGCCAAGAGATCTCATATGCTAAGACTTTCCAACATCAGCACAATCGGTCTCCATACAAATATTAGCATGTGTTGGATATGATGAACCTGTTTTCCTTCTGAAAACATAGCCTATATCTCACACATGTAACTAAGAAAAGCATCAGAAAAAAACAGAATGATTATTTGGTTATCAAAAAGTTAACAGTTATTTTTTCATAAATGATGTATCATTACAGTTCAAGCTGCGGTTATTGCAAAAATCACATCTTCTGAAATCTACTGCAAACTATTTGACTTGCCACTTAAAATAATAGAGGAGTCCCTGTAAAAAACAAACACAGACTCCTCAAATCTGCCAAGGTCTGCCATTCAGTGCAAGTAAACCGTATTTACTGTACATAATGTTACATTGTCAATGCATTATTATATGTTGTATTTTATTTTAATCCTCACATGACCCACTTTGCAATCATAAAACCGGCATGAAAGCTCACAACTCGTTGGCATAAGAAACTTTCCACCTCCACCATGCAACCCACTTGACATGAATGCGGCACAGCCTTTCTATTGCATTCCTTATTAGTCTGAGGTTGGTTCCCGCCCACATCTGACTGACCTGGGCGATGGATTTTTTTTTACACTGAGGCTACATATAAGCTTCAGCTAAATTTTAAAATCAATGGGGCAGCACTGTGGATTTTGTCATTTATCACTTACATCGAAGCCATATTAAGAAGGTATTTCTTTATGGCCACTTACGGAGAGGAGGCACAGCTGCATAAAAAATAACTCTTTCAATGTCCATGTCTACTATAAAAGTATTGTTTTAGGACAGACTTTAGCAAATGCAAATCTATGCTTTAAGATAGATTTACCATAAGCAATAATCTTAGATGTGACAGTAACAGGTTCCAGCTATTATGCTTTGTACTGATCAGGTGAAAACAAAGAAATGATAAATGAGCAAACACACATAAAATTCTGGAGAGTTTCTGATATGGAGAAAATGCTTATAGAGCATAAAGGCATGGTGTGCTTTTAGCTCAGAGAATGTGTGCTGAAGGCAGGATTACAGTTGTGATAAATATGTGAGGAAACTTATCAATGTTTAATCAGTCTTCCTGCAGTCTTTAGAAAAGACTCAATTCTTTATGTGAGAGAAAATCAAATTACTTTTTGTGCAAAAATGTTTTTGTACGCTATCTTGGTCTGCAACTCACAGTACTGATGCACACATAGTAGTGGTATAGTATGAGAAACCAGGGAGGTTTTCTTTTAGCCTCTTTGGCCTTCTGTAGGATATATACCACTTTTTGTCTATTGTTCTATATGCTAGTATTACAGATACATGTTAAGTAGCAGAGAGCGATACATGTGTGTATGTGAATATTTACTAAAATCATAAAAACAACAAATAACAGTAAATAAAATTAAAAGAAAAACTTTTAAAACATGGCCTGGATATGTCTCCAAGCTATTTACTCCCATTTTCTTTGTGTACCCTAAAGCATGCAGTAAAACCCTAATGCTCTGAGCTTGGCTCAGATTGTGGCTTGCAACAAGAAAATGATTGACAGAGGGCGACACCTGCATTCCCCAGAGTCAGGCATCGACCAGACAAACATACAGGCTCTAAAACCCCGTAAGTGGCTTTGACTGCACCATGTAGGCCTCAGCCCTCTGGGAAATGTAGAGGTCAGTGGTCTGAAACTGGCAGTAACAGAAGGCACTGTAGTGTGTTGATTCTTAAATATTATCCACAGCGACAAGAAAATTCTCTCACTCTTGTTATTAAAAAGTATTTCAGCCAATAAACCTTTCAGTGTGCTGTTGGGAGACTAATCTATATGTCGCTCCCACACCTCTTGATTACTCTCCCTCACTTTCCATCACACACATACAGACCACATTCATTCATCCATTAAGAGCATAGCACCACAAGGCTGTTTTGTCACTATGTGCTTCATAGTGATCTACCCTCAGGCACTGATTGCTCTCTGACCAAAGAGGGGGAGGTTACTCTCTCTTTCTATCTCACCCTCTGTTGATTTTATTGCCTGTGCCACTAACAGTGTGAGTGTACGTAACTGAGATTTTTACATCATTTCTACAACGGGCTGCCCACAACAATTTCATTTCTCAAATTCTTAAGGATTTGTGTTATGCAGACCCTTGTGTTTAACCTCCTAAATTCCTATAGCATCTGTTATTATAAATCTATGCTAGTTATAGTATGGATTCAAAACTTTACAAAGATACCAAATATGGGAAAATGTGTGTATAATGATGCATTGAGAATGTTTCTATTTGATTAAATCTTACAGTATAAAAAGAAAGTTACATCTGATTATACGTCATGCAGCTTCAAGGTAAACATGCTGTAAACCTGTAAATGCATTTTATTCTATATAAATGGTTGTGCATATGCACAGCATGTACACTAATGCCTGTGTGTGTGTGTGTGTTTGTGTGTGTGTGTGTGTGTGTGTGTAATTTTTTTCACTCGAAGCATTCTTCTCACACACTGACTTAGAGATGGCTGCTACTTCAAGTAGGCCGGCCGCTTGCCCGGGGCAGAATTTTGGTTGTAGGCAGTGAGCATGGTGGTGCAAACAGGGGGAACCGGGTGTGTGGCTTTGTCAAGGGCCATCAGTGTCCTTGCTCTACTTACTCTGCATCTACGCTTGTGTGCGTGTGTGTGTCTGTCTGTGTGTGTGTGAGAGAGAGAGAGAGAGAGAGAGTGAGTTGGGGTTGCAGGCATATGAAAATGCTGCCATAAGGGGTTTGGGTGAGACTGGACATATTGTGTGTATGTGTTTGCGTGGTTGTGTGTGTATCTGATAAAAAATGGAAATGTTCTCATTCTATTGAGTCTTTTATATTTAGTGTGTGTGTGTGCATAGCACAGTGGTCCTGGGGCCTTTATTACAGCCTTGTTGGTTCAGTGGATTTAAAGAAGGCAGAGGTTTCTCTTCTCTTTTTTAGTTTGTACGTATGTGCCTATGTGCGTGTGAGTGTGTCTGTGTGTGCGTGCATGCGAGCACAAGTCTTTGAATGCATGTTGGACATTTGTTGAGGAGTGACCTAAATCTGTCGGCCATCATTACCTAACAAGAAGATGGAGCGAAAAGCGAGTCACAAATAAACACACATGTTTATGTACACACACACACACACACACACACACACATAGACTGACACACACATAAACTTCCAAGACTGTAATGCTGGATACTGAGTCCACACTGTAGCTGCAGATTGGAATCCTAAAGAGGAAAAAGGTATGCTATGGCGTACATGTTGTCACTCAGCCTCCACCCACCCTTCTGTCCAAGGCCAAGAGTTCAGTCTATATTAAGGAGTCATATTACTGTTGTTCTCTTGTAGCTCATCTTCCTGCGTCCCGTATGTTCCCTCATAAAAATCCACAGCGCACCATTGCTCTCTGATCACCTGTGCCTTCAGTCAGCTGCTTACCTAGTTACGCCTGCAGGGGGAAGAGATCGCCTCAACGACATCATTTATTTAGGATTACTGAAAAGTGGCCTAAGCCAGCCCTCTGCCTCTGAGTGTGTCTCTGTGTGTGTGTGTGAGTGAGTGTGTGCGTGTGTGTGTGTAAGTATAGAAAGATTAAGACTCTTTTATGGGTCAGTGGCCAGTATTGCTTCTGGCTAATTACGGACTTAAAACACAAACTCTCACGCATGCGCTTTCACTAACAGATACACACACAGCATATACCTCCTCGCTCTCCGTCTCTCTCTCTCTCTCTCTCTCGCTCCCGGAGACTGCACCGTGCTATCACCATGGTAACAGCAGATTGAGGGGCTTTTTGCTGCACCGATTGTTCAATTGTTATCTCTATTTTGCTCCCTCTCTGTGTCCGTCTGTCTGTCTCTCTATTATTCTGTCTTCTTCCCACCCTGCTGTGGTGTCTCACGTGCACTCTTTCATAGTCAGTGTGGATGATTGACCATCAAACACACACACATACACTCACACACACACACACACACACACACACAGATCTCCACAAAGACGAGAGGGTGCAGTTTTTCACTCACAGTCTCACACTTCCACTGCTTCCTCCCCAGGCTCTCCTAACGTTGTGGTGGTGTGACGTCCTAACTCTTCCTGCCCAGCATGGCTGTGTCACTGTGGTTCGTGGGCGTACTCACTCTGGCTCACGTTGCGCCCTCTGGCCAAGGTAAGTGTCATGGCGCTGAGGTAGTATCATGTCGAGGTGTTGATTCTGACAGCATTCAGCAGGAGGAATCCCATAAACTGAAAGGCGATAGATAATCTCAGTGCCACACAGATTTGTGTGACTCACATATAATCAAGTGAAGTGGAATTTAGCCTGATGCGACTAAAAAAAGGCAGAGTCATCTAGACAAAGTTTATGAAATGCTTTGACCTACGTAAACACAAGAGTTGAACACAACTTTGCAGCTTGCCAAAAGGAGTGTATGAGAAGCTCATAGTCAATTAACAATCAGCCATTCAGCACCATGGACAGTTACAGTACACTAGCAGCATACTAATCACACCAAAGTGTTGGTTTAATGTGGGTTTAATCCTGATGCTGCAAACACCTTGTCATGCGTACATGATACTCAAACTCATGTGAGAAAGCGGATTAAGGTAATGGTAATGGGATTTTCTCCAATAACCATGGTTTACACAGATTTATAAGGCTGTCAGGTGAGTGTTTTCACTGAGCTGTATTTAATATATTCACATGTAGCGCTCAAAGAAAATGAAATCCTATATTGTCTGATTGTGTTTACTGAGCACCTGAGCATAAGTAGTGGCTTAAAAGCTACGCATCACATCAAATCACATGTAGCTGTCACAGAGGAGGTGTGATGTGATTTATATCACACCCTGCATCTGGGAATCCTTCCAGTGTTAGGTTTCACACTTTTTACAGATTAAATTAGAGGTGTTCAACGTTTTCACAATTCCAAAACATGTGTAATGTGTGTTAACAAATAAAAAATCTAATGCAGGTATGGACATGATTTGACTGAGGCAGTCAAAGTAAGGTCTCCGTGCTAGGGAATCATTAATGAGATCAATGTCCTATAGTTCATGGTATTGGATAGCTGATCCAATCTGTAGACAAGGAGTATTTATCTTCCCAAAGCCTGATAGTATAACCCAGATGATGTAATCAGCATGGCAATGTCAGTATCACATTTTGCACAGACCCCAGTTTTACAGAAATCGCTCATCCCCAGCCTCTTCTCCATGGTCATCATGAGGCTGAAATTGATTGGTTTCATTAAAATGTCTTTACAGTTATTGAACATATTGGCATGAAATTTGGCTGAAATATGACTGTGTCCATGTTTTCCAGAGGATACCATAGATACAGTATCAATGGTATCAGATGTGAAATCTTGTAAATTTGGGCTTAGATTTTGCATGTTAGCATTCATCCTAGTGCACCACTCTATACTTAAGTACAGCTTCACAGAGTGGCCAGCTTGGTTTTAGATTCTTTGTAATGTTAATCATAGACTGTATATAAAAGATGGACATAGTCACCTTGATGTCACCTTCAGTTTTTTGATTACTGTTTTAAAGCTTCACTAGCTTTTTTTTTTTTTTTTTTTACACCAACAAACACA
>VUQI01015202.1:25150-38165 GCA_015106735.1 Paratilapia polleni
TGCACTACACACACACACACACACACACACACACACACACACACACACACACACACAAGCACACACATTCACATACACACAAAAAGCACATAAATACACTCCTACACACCTTTCATTGCAGTGTCCCTGTTGTATTACTCACCACACACACACTAACAGTGTGTGATTTTTCAACACTTTTACGTCTCTTCTGTTGCTTGCCTCTCAAGATCAGCACAGGTGTTTTAAACCCCTTTCTCTTTTTCTCTTCATTCTTTTTCCTTAATCTCGCTGCATCGACTGCATCTAATTCAATCCATTTTTCATGCATTGATCCATTTTCTCCCCACACCTGCCTCCACTTTCTTTCTCTTCACTCTTTTCTCACTTCCCTTCCTGCTCTTTTGCTCCCTCTCTCTTTCTCTTCTTTCTCACATCCTGCCTCTACCCCTCCTGATTTCCATCTTCCAGTTTTCGTGTGTCCTGGCTCACTGCTCAGCATCCAGCCAGCCTCCTCGCTCCTGGAGGTGGAGCATCAATCAGGGGCCTGGTGTAAAGACCCCCTACAAGCTGGTGACAGGCTGTATGTCATGCCATGGACACCCTATAGAACAGAGGTGCTGTATGAGTACGCCTCTTGGGATGACTATCGGCAAAACAGAGTCACCACAACCTATAAGTGAGTGCTTTGTGTACGGTATATATTGTTGAAATAGTTGATTAATATTCAGTTACTCTAGGGTTTGGACTTGTTTATTGTTTTTAAGAATCTGTAAAGTAACAGATTAATCATGGCTTGAAAAAAAATCAATGAAGTATTCTGTAATAAAAAATAATGGCAGTTTGCAGGCCTTGGGGGCTTATTTCACATTTACCCAAATCAATTTATTATGGAAAAAGAGCAACATTTATTTTGTCTGTGAGAGATTAAATCCCCTGAAAACTTGGTTTCAAATATTCTGTATCTATAAAGTATGGTTAAATAAACAGAGTTCTAGTTATAAACCTTCAGGTTTTCATCCTATCAAACCCATTTTTAAACTATTTATGGTTGGGATTTTTCTGCTACAGCCATTAAATGCATTACCACTCATTTTTTAGCTCTTTGTGTAGTAGTTTGCATAGTTAGGGGCAGAGTTTGCCACCACTGAGGCTTCAAATAAATGTATAATCTATGCATGTAGCTGCTGAGAAGATTGTTTTCTGCTCCCAGTGATCAATAAACAGGTCTGGGATTATTAAAATGTGTTATTTAAATGCTCTTAAGGCTACCACAATATCCACAAGTGTCACCGAAATAAAATCCTAATTAGTGCACTAAAGAGTCAGGATTCAAGATAATTTAAGTCCTTATGTAACACAAGGTTGTATAACAAAATGTCTGATGTTCTCCCTTTATGCTGCTTACAAAAGAACACAAAAAATACAAATGAATGAATAAGCAGGCCTAATTAAGTAAAAAGAAAAAAAAAGTATGTGGCTGAGGTTGATATTTAATTTTAGTGTCTTTTGGGCTCTGTGCAGACATCTCACCAATATGACTGATGTTTACTGGGTGCTGGTGATGTTTAACGGTGCGATGCCGAGCCTTCCAGACAGCATTCCAAATACCAATTTGGGATTCTTTCTCTTTCTTCTGTAAAAGTATGTGACAAACTGCATATTTTCACATATTTCATATTATTCTATGCCCTAGGTTGCCTAGCCGTGTGGATGGTACAGGCTTTGTGGTGTATGACGGCGCTGTATTCTATAACAAGGAGCGAACACGCAACCTGGTCAAGTATGACCTGCGTACCCGTATCAAGAGTGGGGAGGCAGTGGTGGTCAATGCCAACTACCATGATACTTCGCCTTACCGCTGGGGAGGAAAGTCGGACATCGATTTGGCAGTGGATGAGAACGGCCTTTGGGTTATTTACTCTACTGAAGCCAATAATGGACGCATCGTGGTCAGCCAGGTGGGAGGAACGAAAACTGATCGATGAATGAATTTTGGAAGGGATGAGGAAAGAAAAGAGTAGGTTTTGTTTTTTTTTTATTATTTCACATCTTTCCTGTTTGCAGGTGAACCCATACACCCTGCGCTTTGAGGGTACCTGGGCAACCGGCTTTGACAAACGCGGAGCTAGCAACGCCTTCATGGCCTGTGGCGTGCTCTACGCCGTGCGCTCTGTCTTCCAGGATGATGAGGGGCAGGCAGATGGCCGAGCCAGCAGCAACATGGTGGTTTATGCCTACGATACCAGCCGTGGGCAGGAGCTGCCTGTTCAGATACCATTCCCGAACCCTTACCAGTACATCTCCTCCATAGATTACAACCCCAGAGACAACCAGCTGTATGTGTGGAATAACTACTATGTACTGAGATACCCTCTACAGTTCACACCACCGCCACCTACTAAAGGTCGGTTGAACAGTAGCAGTTGTGTAACTGGACATAGGTGATAAATGTAGAGAACTGAAAGTGCTTTTTTGTCCCTCTAGGTCCTTTGTCTTCTCTGATGACGACTGTCCGCTCATACACTGCTACGGTCGCTCTGACTCCAGTACGACCATCAGCCTCCCATCCAATTGGTGTCATCAACAGAGGGCCCTTTGACCAGCGGCCGATCACAGCCATGGTCCCTCTCACCCCACGCCCTCCTCTGCGTGTCCCCTTGGCCCCTGGGGGACCAGGTCAGGTGGGAGGATGTGAGGGCCGGGTGGCACGAGGGGTGCAGTGGCCCCCCACCCTAAAGGGAGAGACAGTGGAGAGGCCCTGCCCTAAGGGGTCTCTGGGTAGGTGTGGCAGATGTGAGCATGCCAGTGTGTGTGTTTCATGTGTGTGTGTGTGCAGATGTGAGCATGCCAACATGTTTCTTTCATGTATATGTGGTATTTGCATGTGTGTGTGTGTGTGTGTGTGTGTGTGTATCCTGTTTCCCTTTGAAATGTAGTCGGATGTCCTCTCTTTGAACTTGCCTCAGATGAGACTGAGAGGTTACAGTGTGTAGAGAAGCTGGATTCAGCAACTCTTCCTCTCGCTGTGCAGCTGTCTTCCTCAGCCCTGCCTCCCTCTGAGGAGAAGCTGTCATGGAGATTATGTAGAGATGCCTGTGGTGCATTTTGCCTCTTCCTAATCATGTTGAATGGTTTGGACATGGGTTTGGCGCAGAAGTGATGACTGAGTCTTATCTTAAAGCATGGTTATAAGTGAAAACAGGTGTGACTGTTGTTTCATACTTAAACCTAATTTGCAGAACGAGTGTCTAGACCTGATTTTCATTAACTGTCTTGTAAACAAAATGTGTGCAACAATTAAGCAGATCAGTTAAAGCTTCACACTTAATTTATAGTGAATAATCAGCTGACTGCTTGTGTACGGAGCTTTGTAGCTTCTTTTAGCTCATACAGCAGTTCTGTTTTTATGTTATTAACTATGGGGTTCATTCTCATTGGCCTCATTTCCAGCAGCAGCTGTTTTCAGCATAAAATGAACCCTACTGTGCAATACCTGCCCGGAATCAAAAGCACAGGCAAAGTTAGTGACAAACTGGCAAATGGGATGGAACAAACTAAATGTGTTAAGGGTAAGAAGCAAACAATGATTTTCTAAAATCTTAAACCTACATTTATAAAATATGCATTTAAAACCAAAATGAAGAATACAATTAGAATCGTCTGCATATAAAAAGTGAAGGATACAGAAAACAGAAACAGAAGTGACAAATCACCTGAGGTATATAGCCTATATATTAAAAGCTGTGAGCCATTGTGGCCACTGTGATGTCAACCACTGGTTTGCTGACTCTCATTGTGAAGACTCGAGTTAAGCATTTTTGGCTGTTCATATGTTGGTATTTTTAAAATCGACAAGGGAGGAGTGGATCTTACTGAGAAACGAAGGACACTGCACGCTTATATCCAGGGATTTTCCTGCATATAAAAAACTTTGGCACCCACTAAAGCAGTTTTGGACTTCCCCCAAAGGAAAATCACCAGAAGTGTGATAAAATATTTTTAACCTGTTCTTTTAAAAGGTAATTTACTCAAGCATAAATGACACTTCTGCTTATCAAATGACCAGAAATAACAGGAAAATGCATATACTTATTGCCTTAACACTATGTGGATCAACCATACTTACATGCATAGTCACCCCCCAAAGGCCCATTTTGAGGCAGGAAAAAGGAGCAAGGTAGTCACGCCCTAAGGCATACCCTTGATAAATATTTTACTCTAAACTGGACCATAGTTTATAAAATGAACAAAATTGCAAGTGATACCATCAACTTACCAGGAATCTTTCCTGAGGTCGAAAATCAAGTGTGAAGTAGGGTCATTTTCTCATAGACTTCTGTACAATCAGTGCTATTTTTGCAACCAGAGGCCCCCTACTGTTAATAAGAAAGAATGCCAAGTTTAAGGGACTTTCCCATTGGCTGCACTTCAGACACAGAGGCTGTATCAGTCTTATATATGGTTTGTGCTCAGGTGTTATAAAATATGAGCTGTCTTTTCTCTTTCTTACTTTATGTGTCACCCTTTCCATCTCTGCAGGTATAGCCTCCTATCAATGCATGTCGTCTCCAGTGGGATGGAACTCCAGAGGGCCTGACCTTTCCAATTGCACCTCTCCCTGGGTCAGCCAAATTGCACAGAAGGTTAGTCACACACGCACAAACACACACACACACACACACACACACACACACAACCACAAATACACATGCATGCTGTGCAAATGCCCTAAAGCTAGTCAGCAAGCAGCTCTCTCTCTTAAATGTCAAAATATTTGACATTATAAACACCCCCGCCTCACTCCAGATTAAGAGTGGAGAGAATGCAGCCAACATCGCCGGGGAGTTGGTCAACCTGACCCGGGGGCGGATCTATGCCGGTGATGTCAGCATGTCCGTCAAGCTAATTGAACAGCTGCTCCAGATACTGGACACTCAGCTTCAGGCCTTGAGACCAGCCAATAAAGAGTCAGCAGCACGCAATTACAACAAGGTAAATTGTTGCTGTTGTCAATGTGGATGTGTGCTTGACCTTTCCTGGAAATGAAAGCAGAAATGTCAACGATGACGATTCTAATCGAGGTCTAACAGATGTTTTTCTTCTTTTTTTAGCTGCAGAAGAGAGAACGCACATGCAAAGCTTATGTTCAGGTAAGATAGATAAATAGATAGATATATGATATATCTATATAGACAGTTAGATATAACTGTCTCTCCCACTCTGTTTTTCAGGCTGTTGTTCAGACAGTTGACAACTTGCTTGGTCCTGAGGCTCTCGTGTCCTGGGCTGATATGAGCAATGCTGACCAATCACGCTCTGCATCACTGTTATTAGATGTAGTAGAGAAAGGAGCATTTCTCTTGGCTAATAACCTTTATGAAGGCCGTTTCAGTGACAGGGCACCAAATGTTGGTATGTGGTCGTTCTCTTTCTTAGTCCTTTTTCTTCTCAGATTCTCCTCAATCTACCATCTCATCCAGACTTGTGTGTACCTCTGTTTCTGTTAATGCACAGATCTGGAGGTGTATGTGTTAAATACAGAGGCAGACATACAGGACTTGACGTTCCCTCACTCTTATGACAGTGACAGCATCCTACAGATATCAGCACTGGCCCTGCAACAGTACAGCAACAATGGTATGTGGCATATAACAAAAAATTGAGCAGTGTTAGCTCAGGCAGGCCATGAAATCAACCTCTGCTGCATTCAAGCAGATCAGCTGATCTCATTGCGAGCCCACTTCAGCTAATGGCTCAGCTGATACCTGTTTACTGATGCTTTAGGCTGCCTATAGCTGCTCTGCACCTGTAAACCTCTTTGCACCCCACCCTCACCCCAGCTCCTTTACATGCTCTGTGTCACTGATGCCTGCCTTGTTCTGTACAAGGAGACTTGATGCTGCACTTCCAGAACAGAGTCATACTGCCAAATATAAAACTACTGGAGAAGGAAATAATAATAATCTTGTTTTGATTACAGTGGTCATGACAAAGACATTTAGTACAAACAAATATCTATGCAAATTATAGTTATTAAACCGTGGTTAGACTGGTTGTTTGTTGAAGTAATGCTAGCTTTTCTTCACATATTAAAATTTCAAACATGTCATTATTTCAGCATTTTTTTCATGCTCTTCTCTGTGGATTTCTTTCCAGGCCAGGTGAAACTAGTCCTTTCCCTCTATAAGAACTTGGGCTCCTTCCTGACCACCCAGAACTCGACCCTGCGGCTGGGACTGGGGTTGGGCCAGGGCTCCGAGGTCAGACGTAGGAGCCTGGTGGTAAACTCTCATGTCATCTCTGCCTCTGTGCACAGAGGATCCAGCAGAGTGTATCTCACTGAGCCAGTGATCTTCACCCTTAGGCACCTGCAGGTCTTTTAAATCTGCTCAGCTTAAAAGTTTATTAAAATGAGCAAATTTGTAACACTTTGCACAATTCTGGTGTAAAACATACTGTTTATTGTTGCCTGTGTTTCCTCAGCTGGAGAATCACTTTGGTCCCAATTGCTCTTTTTGGAACGCATCAGGGGTTTCTGGGAATGGCAGGTGGTCCACACAGGGCTGCCGCCTGTTGCACACAAACAACACACACACTACTTGCGCCTGTAACCATCTGTCCAGCTATGCTGTCCTCATGACATACCAGCAACCTGCTGTAAGTAACACACACTGACACATAGCAGCATTTAATTCTTGGAAGACATGTTATAGATACTGTTTGCCATATTGCCATTGTGCATTTGTACCATATGAGCCTGGAGCCTTAAATCTGCTTTTTATTCCAGTCACAGAATGCACTTTCAATATGTTTAATTTGGCAGATATTTAGCCAATATTGACACAGCATTGAAAACAGTCATATTTTTCTTCTGATTTTAGATGCATTTGCTTGTGTGATCAGATCAAGAGCTTAGAAGTCAGATGTTACATCGTATTACTGCTATAATTTAAAATGACCGGGTGCGAGACTTTAAATTTATACATCCAGTTCTATCCTCGACCACCAAGGTCTTCCTGACTTCCCCCTTATGGTGCCCATTTGTGATTGCACAGTTGGAGTTCACCTCTGCTGTTCTCTCTAAAATGTTGTTTAAAAATCAAGCGCAGAATGGCTGATAATTGTGGGTTGTGACTGTAAGAGAGAGAGATAGTGATAAATGCAGCAGAATATTTTTTTCCTGCCATAAATTTAAATTAAGTGTTCTCTGTAAGATGTTCACTCTGTTGCGTTTGATTTTATTCATTTAAATAAATGTTATGTAGCACACAGATATACACACAGCAATCTACAGCACATAACAAACAAACAAATTGACTTTTTGATCACGTCACATAAATGTCTTACACTTTCTTTCCTGTCTGCTTTTCTTTGGTAGTTTGGAGCTGGTGTAGAAGAGCTTCTGGTCTATGTGGTTTCCTGGGTCGGCATCTCTGTAGCGCTGGTGTGTTTGGCTACCTGCCTTACCACACTGTGCTGCCAGGGGGCGCCCTGGCACACAGACCACAGCACCATTCACTGCAACCTGTGGGCCAACCTCCTCATCACTGAAGTCCTCTTCCTTGTTGGTGCCAACAAGACTCAGTATACAGTTAGTATTCTATTTTATTTGTCTTAATGTTCATATTGGAATGGAAAATTGCAGCACTTCAAAGCAGTATGTGTTGCTCTAAATAACATTTTACAAACCTTGACCATAATAATGATGACTCACTTTTTGATTTATTTAGTTGGCTAGTAATTATTCTATTTACATTTTCAGGTTCTATGCTCCATCACTGCTGGCCTGCTGCACTTTTCGCTGCTCTCTGTGTTTTGCTGGTTGTGTCTGGAGGGGGTGGAACTGTACCTGCTGCAGCGGGAGGTATTCGAGGGACGTAACTCCAGGAGGAAGTATTTCTACCTGTGTGGATACTCTGTTCCTGGGCTGGTGGTGGCTGTGTCCGCAGCCATCGACTTCAGAGGCTATGGCTCGAAAACTGCGTAAGATGACCAGTCTGTGGGTGTGTTTGCTGTATGTGTGTTTGACTCCACATTCTTGGATGGGACGGTTACTCTGTATTTTTGTGTCAGCTCCCATTTTTTTCTGGAGGTTTTCATTTTCCTGTAAGTTGTTGTAATTGTTTGTATCTATTTGCAGATGTTGGCTACGCACAGACAATTACTTCATTTGGAGTTTTCTCGGACCCGTAGCTGTCATCATTACGGTGAGATTTCATGTTCTGTTGCATATGCCAACCGCTTTCCTGTTTAACTGTGTCATAACATCATGTTCAGTAGTTTTTTAATGAGCATATATTTGAGTGTGCTTGATCTTCCTTTTTGGCCTCAGTTAAACCTCGTTGTTTTGGTGATGACCTTACATAAGATGCACAGCACCGCTGCTTTGAAACCAGACTCCAGTCGCCATGACAACCTGAGGTTAGTAAGAGTCTCTCATGCCATTCAGTGGTGGGTGATTATGTGTCATTTTATAAAACATGAATTGATAACTGGAGAATGGGCCTGGACAGATAAAAAATAAATTGTGACTGTTTTAGTAAATGACTTTCAGTTGTGTTCAATATTGTTAATATTAGTAATATTATTATTAATATTATTTAATACAAGTAAGAAAAATGAATGAAGATTCATAGCAGCAGCATTTTGAATAGGTTCGAGTCAAGCAACTCTAGCCTTTTTAAAAACCAGAATTAAATGCACTGCAGCAGTCTTGAATAGCAGCATGACCTATGTAGACTCTGCATCCTTTTGAGTGAGTAAAGGTCAAACCTTAGCATTGCTGTATAAATGACAACCAGAGGGAAGAAAAGCATTCATTCAAGAAAAGAGAAAAAAGTCAGTGGGTGTGTATGTGAGTAATGTCGAGCTTGTTCAAGGTAGTGCATCCCACATCTGTCACAGCGTTCCTTCATAGTTTCTATTGCTGATGGGGGCTGTCAAGTACAAACCTTAGTACTGTTAAATGCACATTGCCTCACTTTTTGTTAATAATTTAGCTACCTTGTGAAATAAGGGCACGGTTGAATTCTATTCATTATAAACATAAGGGAGGTGAAAACATATTTAAAAGAACATCCTGATAGATTTAGATAGGTGACCTCTTTTTGAAATTGCTTATCAGAAAAATAAAATATGTCTTGCTTTGGTGTCTGCAGGGCATGGGCAGTTGGCTCCCTGACACTGCTCTTCCTGCAGAGTGTCACTTGGTCTTCAGGCCTGATGTTCCTATCTGCTCCATCTCTTCTCCTGGCTTACCTCTTCTCGTCCCTCAACACTGCCCAAGCTCTTCTTATCACCATACTGCACTGCACCCTTGCCAGGAAGGTCAGTGTCAGTGTTCGCGAATCATTAAGTAATTGCAGGTGTCTGTCAGCAACATCATCATATTTGACTGAACCCATCGTCTGCATTACTAAATATTGTTTGTAGGGTCAGAAGGATTATGGCCGTTGCCCGCGTCTCTCGCAGTGCTGTGTAACTTCCTCATCCAGCTCTCCAGACTCTGTTAAGGGTGCTGCTCTTAGATCCAACAGCCGCTACACCAGCAGCCAGAGTCGTAGAGCCACTGCTAACAGACAGGTATGTTACAGTACACTTGGCTTCTCCGTGGTTTTGTCTCCTTCTTTGTGTCAGTTTTGAACTTATGTAATATTTCTGTTCCAGAGTCGTATCAGAAGGATGTGGAATGACACTGTTCGCAGACAGACGGAGTCATCTTTCATTGCAGCAGATGTTAACAATACTCCTACTCTTAACCGAGGTAAAGTCTATTGTTTGGTTTATATCTCAGATATATTGCCTCTGCAGACAAAGAAAGTGGTATTTATTTTCTCTCTCTTTAACATCAGCTGCTTTGGGGAACCATTTTCTTACTAACCAAGTGCTGCAGACTCATGGTGGAGCTTCTCCTTATGACACAGTGCTGGCCCAGGGATACAATCAACCCTTCACCTCCACAGGTACATCCCATTATAGTTTTCTGTACTTCCTGCTTCTTTTACTGTTCTTTTCTTTCTTATAATATTATCGTTTACTTGTCTCTTATTTGTGTGTATACACAAAAACCTGCAAAAGTCTGGGCTATGCTGAATACTGAGTGACTGTTATTAACCATTATTCTATACAGCAACCATCTATAAAGCAACAAAACATTTGGGTGATTTTTGGTTTTTATGCTTTTAATAGCCTAAAACTTTTGCACAGTATGGTGTCTTAATTGTCTGTTTTTGTATAGTATGGATGTTTGGAATTGTTTGTGTTTGTTTTATTCTTCTTTTAGTTATTCCAGTTGAAATAACTGTTTCATTTTTGGTACTTTCCCTCTCTGTCTTTCTGTCTTAACATGGACCAGTAGGAACCTTCAGAAACAAACAGAGTATGAGCTCTTCCCTCTTGTGCTCATTTTAATCATTGAGCGCCACTCCTTTGTGCACTGTGATTCAATTCATAGACTATCTGTGCAATATTTGCACACAGTCACTATGCACAGACCATAAAGGCATAATGTACATTTCTCCATGTGGCTACATAACCAAACATTTCATTAAAAAATATTATTAATATCCAAAACTACACCCTCAGCAGGAACACCAAACTCTGCTCATTCATTCATTTGGTCATTCATATATATCTACAGCTAAATTCTTTATGTGTTTCTTGTCTTTTTGTAATTGGCATCTTCCTTTTTCCCTTTCACAGAGGGTGGTGTGTCACAAAGCCAGGAGTCTTGTGGGTTGGACAGCGTGTGTCTCAATGGAGGCTACACGCCCAACACCTTCACCCTGCATGGCCTAGGGACAACTCCAGGGTCCCGAGCTGGAGTGGTGGGCAGCACTGACCTTCTGAGGGAGGGAGGAGTTGGAATAGGAGGGGATGACATCTCCCCAGCGCTCCTCACGCCGCATGGGGCAGCAGATCTGAACAGTGGTGCCGGGATGCGTCGTAATCTGTCGGACGCAGCAGCACTGGAGAAGATGATAATTTCAGAGCTGGTGCAGAGCAACCTGAGGCCTTCAGTTCCCATGCCTGTTCCTCCTGAGCGTTACGGCAGCTTGGCGAGGCCACACCACCACGACAGGCCGGCTCTCACTCACACTGCCACTTTAACTCGACATGCACAGCCATCACAAGAGGGCTGGGCTGCCTCCATGCAGCCAAATGCACGTCACAACGCACAAGAGGGCTGGGCACAAACAAGGCACCTCACACCAGACACTGAGACACATTCCACAACACGTGGACAAGATCATAGCACAGCGCTACGCTTACAAGATGGCTGGTCACATGCACGCATTTCTGGAGATTCTGAGTCCCGTGAGCTGCTTAAAGATGGGGACAGGTCGCAGCTGCAAGGTACTCTGGGCCGCCGCGGGCTTCAGGAAAGACCGCAAGCACGTCCCCCTGACGTTCAAGCTCGGCCTTACTCTACTCTCAGCCGCACACCTGGTACTCTGTCCCGCCACCGCAGCACAGCAGAGTCAAGTGGAGGGACGGACAGAGAAAGGGAGAGAGACAGAGAGAGAGACAGAGAAAGAGACCGGGATCGTTATCGGGACAGGCCCCTCCCACCTCCTCCTCCACCTCCCCCACAGGAGTCAGAGCCCCTGTACAAGGCTCTAGAGGAGCCGCTACTGATGAAACAGAGGGAGGCAGGCATAGAAACATGGAGAGGTGGCCAGGACAGAGAGAAGGATGAGACGTTTCTATTAAAAAGAGATGGAATTCTTGATGAATGGAGGGGTGGAGGTGAGAGGGGAAGAGATGAATCTTTAACCTCTCAGAAGAGAGATGGAGAGATGGATGAATGGAGAGGTGGTATCGACAGAGTGAGGGAGGAATCTCATATGCTGGAGAAGAGAGATGGAAGGATGGAGGTGTGGCGAGGAACAGAGACAGAGCAGGAAGAGACTTTTATAACTCAACAGAAAGATTTCGGGATGGATGGATGGAGAGGTGGCATAGAGAGAGAGAAAGATGAATCCTTGTTTTTAAAGGACAGAGATGGTTGGAGAGCAGGGATTGAACGTGAAAATGAGAAACAGAAGGATAGAGTGCTTGATGTGTGGAGAGGAGGGATGGATATAGACAGGGAAGAATCCTTCCTGTTTGAGAGCAAAGATGGAGTTCCAGATGGGCGAAAAAGAGGGAAAGACAGAGGGTCTCTTCAGTATGGCGAGCGTGAAGATTCTGACAGCTTCACTCTGCCTTTGACCCCTGACCTTGATCTTGACCCTGACTCCTCACCTATCTACGCCCGAGATTCAAACCCCTCCCCACTCTACCCTGGAGACCGCCGTTCGCCACCGCTTAGCATCTTCCCCCGAAGCTCTCCGCCGACAAATATATTTGCTCCACGAGAAAGTAACTCGCCTCCCAGCAACCTTTACTCCCGCCATTCCCCGCAGGTGTACAGCCGGAGCAGCTCCCCTCCTCGCTTCTACACCCGCACCTCCCCCCCAACCCTCTCGTACCCGGACAGCAGCCCTGAAGGTCCAGAAGAAGTCAGCCCCACAAGTCAGCCCCAGCGACCTGCTCTGGAGCTGCCGTACAGCCTCGGGCGACCCCCGCTGGGCCCTCGGCCCAATCACCTGCAAACCTTCTACCAGCCACCACCAATGGCATCCAATGGAGAGGCAGGGTACACACCAGAGCCCTCCTCTGAAGGAGACGATGGACAGATGCAGCGGGTGACGAGCCTGTGACTAGGGCGGTGGTGATTGGGGTATAGAAACCAGGGAGGAGGAGGAAGATGGTGATAATAACAACAAATAATGAAGATCAAACTGATGGAAATGATTATGATTATGTTGACAAAGAGGATAATGATGATGGATGTTTAACAGTGATGACGATGACAGTGATGGCTCCTCCCTGCTTCTATCTCCCGATCACCACGAGACTTCCCCCCTTTCCATGTTTTGTTACTTTTGTATGACTGTGATCCATTGATAACTCTTCCTCCTATTCCCCTCTCTCTCCTCCCTTTCCCGAAACCCTGCTGTGTCTTCCCATCTCATCGGTGCTTATCCTT
>VUQI01015202.1:38185-67725 GCA_015106735.1 Paratilapia polleni
TGCTTATCCTTATTGGCCCGTCGTCTAAGTTTCTATTGCTTCATCGGCTGGGTGTTGCCCCTCCCTGTAGCAAGCAAGCAGTGTGTCAAAGAAGCACTTGTGTGTTGCCAAAAAATCCTTTCAAAGAACATGTGCATGACTTTATAGTGGCTTTACAAGGCTACATACTGTAGGAGGAAGTGCTGAAGTGTGCGTGATGTATGAGTGTGTGCGTAGCTTGATGAGCATGTGTGTGCATAAGGGTGTGTTTATGTGCGTGCGAGAGAGAGAGAGTGTGTGTATATACATCATTCTTGTATAATTAATGTATCACAGTGAAGCATTTTATCTATATCAACTGGAGGGCCTCTTAAACACATCCCCTCCTACTGATTTTGAACTCTTGACCAATCCTATTTCACATCAAGACCAAAACCTCTGCGCCCTGACCTGCCACTGACTGTTGGTGATGGAACTCTTGACTGCAGAGCCAGAGATCATGTAAAACCTCAGAACTTTTCTGCAACCCCCCCGAGATCCTTGTACATATCGACCTCAAGTGTTCTGATTGTCTTGTATTGCTATTGAAGTTCAAGTAAATGTGAAAAAATTGTTCCTGTTTGTGTTTCTGTTTGTGTATGTCTAAATCTATATATGTCTACTTGCAGTAGAAAATATGATAGAAGAGATACAGATGAGTTGAAACCAACTAGTACAGCAGCTAGAATGATAAAAAAAAAAATACAGTTCAATCAGACCACTGACTTATTACAGCAGCAGAACGTTGTTACAGCTTGGTGTCCAGGCTCTGAGCTCAACGCTCCCAGCAAATATGGTACATATAGAACTTGGGGAATGATGAGTAAACATCCCCCCTGGAGCCTACAGGTGAATGCTGAGGTAGTGGAGGGGTCGACACAGCAGGAACCAATTCAGTGCAGCCGCCGCGCTGATATATCAGAGGGAGAAATGGAAAATTTTGCAGCTTAAATAGACCAAAAAGTTGGGAAAGTACGTTTGGTATATGATGTGAGGAGAGTGAGGCATGTTAGTGTGTGTGAAGCAGTGCAGCCTAAGGTGACTGCCTGAATTAACTTGCGGGCTTTGCTCCATTTAGAAAGTTAAATGTATCTACTTTCTTTCACTAGTGCTTTTCTTGAGAGGCTACATTGTACTTCTGCTAGATGGCATTTCAGAGGGAAGTATTGTACTTTTTAAGATATTACATACTAAACATCAAATTCAAATTGATAGTGATCAAACTTCCCCAAATAGACAAAGTAATGAAAATTAGCTCAAAACCAAAACAGCTACAAAATGTAAATGTTTTGGACACATTTATGCATTTAGAACAGCCTAATGAAATTAAGGCAGGGGCTGTTTAGCTGCATAGTGATAGCTTTTAATTTTAGTATTTTGAAGAAAGATTGTCATTTGCTTTTCCCTAAAAAAGGTTTCAGGTGCTCCCAAAGATACCAAGTACAAGAAAAGAAGTGTGACACACACATTTAATGCTATACTAAATGAACTGCAGCTGTATGTTCTCTACTTTGGTCCATCACAGAAATGATATTGGCAAAAAGCAGTCCACTGATGCTATTTGCTTTCTTGTGCTATCTACTTAAAGCTGCACTGATCAATATTTTTGTATTAGCCTGAAACAGATCAAATGACAATGTATAATGTAAGGTGTTGCTTGTTATGACAGAACAAGAGAGAATTATCACCCACTTTCCAGTTCATTTGTACAGCGCTAATTTAACATTTTCAGCTCATTGTTTTGGTTTTCACGGTTCGTAACTTTACTGTTTTGATTCAGGGTCTCTTTAGTTTTGTTTCAAAGTCTCAGCCGGCTGCTGTTTTAGGCAAGCTTTGATAAATCCACACTATGCCACCTGCCCAGCACCAAACAGCAGGAAGACAAAGTTAGTGACTTTCTGAAAAATTACAAGCTTCCCTGAGGAGTCTGGGGAGGCCAAACCAAAGCTAAAAGAGAAAGAATATTGGACTTAAAATTCTCAGGTGTCCTGAAACACATTAGTCCAAATGAGTGATGACATGCTCTTTGTCTGTTTATGTAAAAATGTTCAAGCTGTTTCACAAGCTTGAAGTGGTGCCCCCATGTGGCCAAAACAATTAATTACATACATATGACAATGAAATAAATAATAATAATAAAAAAACACTTTTATTTTTAATGATCTGTGTGCTCACGGCCTGGTAAGTGATCTACAAGCTTTATAAAAGTCTGAGAACTAGTGGCATCCATCCTTTTCCCTAAATTGCACATATTTTGTTTAAACAGTTTCTGGTGGTTCTCTCTCTTATATAATAAACTGTACAGACTTGGACGGATGCATCCTATAAAATCTATTGGTAGAAAACATTACAAACAAGTTGCTTTCTTGCTATTTGTGCTTTCCTTCAACAACATTCACTGAGTTGTAAAAAACAGCTACACAATATATTCAACTTTTGTATAAAATATATTACATCCTACATACCAACTCATTGCAGAGTGGTAATTAATAACACTAACATGGAGATCAAAAAGTGCTTTTACAGTATCATTTAAATTGTCCAAAACAAAAAAGTATATATTTACAAGTGATATGTGGAGTGATAGTGGTTGCTGTGCGTTCAGTCTTGTGCTCAGTCTCGTCTCACAGGTAAGTGTTACATGTGAAGCTAAGATCAGTTTCAAAGACAAAATGTTGACTGCTTGTTGACACATAACAAAAACTTTGGAACTTGTACAGTTTTAGGCTCTTCCCTCTTCCTGTCTCTTAGTTCATACAGTATTATTTTCTCCTTGACAGTATTCTATAAGGTCTGGTCTCCTTTCTGTCAGAATACTGCGGTATGTGTTTTGATTTCACAGGAAATGGTCTTGCATTCTTCAAATCTCTTGTCTGTCCAAACCAGTCTTCAGGCAGCAGGTGGATGTAGGTACATGCAGTGGTGAGTGGGAGTGAGGTTTAGCAGACAGTATGGTGGGGTGACAGGGGGCTGTCAGGGGTCTCGGTTGGAGAGAGATCTGAACTGGAGCTTTTAAACATAGACGAGATGTGGAAGGCCTGGGAGAAACATAAACACATATCCAACTTGAGGATTAAGCAGACTTTGACATGTGGACACGCACTGATGAACAAAAACAAGCAGGCAAGGTATACTGACCACCCAGTAGGCAGTGAAAGCTCCCTGTATGTAGCCTATTAGTACATCAGACGGGTGGTGCCTGTTGTCTGAGATGCGAGTCAGACCTGTGTAGACTGCCAGTATAACCAGGAAAAACTGGAGCACAGGTCTCAGCAGCCGAGCCCCACGCCATGTCAGCCGTGCCTGCAGGTAAAACTAGATGACAGAAATATATACAATATTATTGATTGCACTGGACAATACGTTGGATTTGCAAGATGTGTACCGGTCAATAGGTAATTAGGTCTAACGTTATGGATTACAGTGGGGGATTAATACTTTTGTAGAGGCTGAGGTGGATGGTGATTGGATCAGTGGGTTCTGAGATCTGTTTGTTTTGTGAGAGAGATTTTATTGATTTGAGTGGTGTGGCAATGACAAATATATTTAATCATGATCCTGCAAATTCTTAAATACTGGCCTGTAAATTAAGAGCAATGAACATAACAAATGCAGAGGTTATACTATAGGGGGCATTGGGTAAAAATCTTTTAAGAGTACTCAAAACCTAAAGGCAGAGGTTTCTAACATCAAGTTTCTGGACTTCTTTCAGCTTATTTATCAGTTTTGGATAGTTCATGGTTCATAAATATATCTTTTAATTGCAAGAACTCATCAGCTGCTACCTCATTTAACAGCTACTGTATGTATGAATTTCATGACTCTTGGTGACCAATTTCAACAATTTATCCATAACATTTCCATGTTATTTTTAAAATAACAATTTAACTGTTAGCCATATTTCTAGCTAAATAATTGCCAACTTTTTATTCATAATTTTAACTATTTAAGCATTTCATTGTTATGTTTGGCCAACTTTTTGGTTTGGTTTACTATTAGCTAACAGCTTCAACTGTTAGCCACAGCTTTAGCTAGCTAATTATTTATTCCCGTGTTGATTTTTTTCATTTATACATTCTTTTTTATCTATTTTCTATCCATTACTTTCAGTTAACTATCAGTCTTTCTGCTTGAACCTGTATGAGCGCAGTTCTTTAATTTAACTGCCATTTCGTTTTTTTCAGTTAGTTGAGCTTATTTTCCAGACCGTCTGTATTCTGTAGAAGTACCGCCTACTTGGCTGGGAATTACTGTCTTAAGGCACTTTATGCCTGTTTTAACTTGAGTGTTTCACCTATCTGTATCTCTTCGGTTTCCCACCAGTGCACTGGTGCAGCTTCCAGGATGACTTTTGATACAGACGCAGACAAGTAATCTTGCTATTGTTTAATGGTAAATTAAGAGTTTACTCTTCTTCCAAGGACCCAAGAGCAGCAAGAATTATTCTGAAATTGTTCCTGATCTACTGTTTAAGGTCTGTCACATCCAATACACTATTCACTATTATAAAACACCTGATATTGTGAGGATACAATATTGGGAGTTGACTCTCATTGTCATCTAACCTGCTGGCTTCCACTTTTGTGACCCCAGTGTTCATTTGTTCACAGAGCTGCATGAGAATCATGTTAAACCACAAAACCGTACCCATAAAAAAGCTCCATGAAAAAAGATGCAGTCATCAGGACAAAGAAAAGACTGAATGTGCACAGTTGTGCCCTCAGTTCCACTCATGCATTATGCAGTGAGTTGGTAAGTTTAACAAAAGAAATCCTTTCAATTATAAATGATGATCTTCACTCTTGAGTTGAAGTGGTTACTGATATTGTGAGAGAACAAAGTTGGGCAGCTAAAAATCCAGATGTTTGCTCCTGAAATAATAGCTGTGAAAATCACCCCTCTGTGCTCCAATCACTGAAAGCACAGTACTGTGGAGCACAAAAAATGGTGAATAGTTTCAGTTTTTTCATTATATAATAGCCGCAACAGCGGTGAAAGTGACTCCTGTGCATCTGTTTCACTGATATGAAGCAGGTGAACCCTCCTCTAAAGTGCTGCTCTAAGCTGAAAACTTTGCATTTTGTTGATGCTGATGTTAACACCTAAATCTGGTCCAGATCATCCTGCCAAAGATTAAGATTTACATGTGCTCTCTTTGCATATTGTATAATTTACCGTAAAGAACTATAGAAAAATTAAGAAACAATCATGTTATATTTTCTTTATGCTGAGCTTTTTAGCTATAAAAATACTTATACTTCTGTTGATGCAGCATTTAAGTGTGCATAAAAATGAGGGCACACATTCGCATGCACAAACATAGGCTTTCATATACACATACAAATGCAGGAGCTTACACACACAAACATACGTATAGACGCACAATCTAGCACAATAGAGCAGTGCAGTAAGACGGTGATACGAGGTCACACTCCTCCCACAGCAGAACAAAGCAGTCTCTGTTTGTGCCATATCTCCCTCCAGTCCCTCATCTCTTATTCTCTCGCTTTTTGATGCTAACTGGACTGGGGATGAGTCCCTGTTTCATTCATTCTCTCTCTGCATTTTACAGAATGATGGTAATTGGAAATTGGAGAGACAGTCAATTTTGCTTGCCAGTGAGTGTGTGTGTGTGTTTTTGTGTGTGTGTGTGTGTGTGAGTGAGAGAGAGAGAGAGAGGAGAAAATGTACGAAAAAGAGACCAATAAATAGAGATACTCACTGCTAAATAGAGCATTGTGTACATCGCAAAAGAAGCATGGCCAGAGAAAAAGGACTTCCTGAAAAATTGGAGAAGTATTTAGAATTGCAAATTACAATAGCACACTACAAGCATAAATTCATAAATGCAGAGACATACCTGGCTTCCTCCTCTAAGTGGTGGTCAGGCTGGCGACAAGTCACTGTTTCCACGTAGGTCCCAGGTGTGCAGTTGAGTGATGCATAGGTAATGCCACACACTGACAGGAAGTGCGGCCGCAGCCGTCCAACACTCAGCTTGGCCATGTTGGTCAATGATTGGCAAACACAGCAGCCAAACAGGAAGCAGCCCAGCTCCTTGTACAGACAGGACACGTATAAGTTCCGAACAAAGGCCTTAGAGCTGACGCTTCGGAAGCGCACTCTGTAACACTCCCCGAGGGCGATCTAGAGACAGAGAAAGTCAGAGTCACAAAATTACATGTTGTACAATGAATAAGAATGGGCTGACTGATGAGACAGGAATGACGAAGACGATGAGTACTCACTGTGAGGCCAGTGATGATGCCACCTGTGATGAGTAATTCATCTGGTATGGCTTCTCTGTGCAGATAAGGATAAGTGATGCTGGGATCCCCACAAATGAAGCCTCTTCTGTAAGGACTCAGTGCCTTTAGCTCACATGCAAACAAAGGGATGGAAGCTGCATGAGAGGAGGAAGATAAAGATGAATAGAATTAGACTAAAAATAAATATTAAAAATCCCTGGTTTTCACCTAGATGAGATTACTCTTTGTGACGAGAAACTGGAGGTAATATATGGGAGGAGAAAAGAGGAGTAAAACATGCTTGAGAAGGGAAGACGAAGAAGGAGAAGGAGAAGATCTTCATGTGGCATTAAGTGTATCCATTTGTGCAGACCAGGACTGGGTGTCATTTTTTAAATTAAAGTGCCATTATAATGGAAATGGACTGGCATTTATATAGCACTTTTCTAGTCTTACTGACTACTCAAAGCACTTTAGACTACTCAGCATAAGGTTTATAATCGTGTTTTTTAAATAAAAGTTATGGACAGCTATTAGTTTGATTGCTGGCTTAAATTTGGCTAAAACATTCATGTTAGTATTAATGCAATTTTAGCATTTACCTCAAAGTACTGTCACGCCAAAGTGCAACCTCACAGAGCTGCTGGCTGTAGTTTGTTTTCATAAAATACGCAGCAGTGCAAAAACTTTAAAATTTTAATTAATTTAAGCCTAAAAGTAGCAAATTTTTAATTTAAATCCACTTTAATTAAATCCAGCTTTCCATACTTGGCACATCTGAATTAGGAAAAAAAAAGTATTCATATTCAGTACTCAGTGCTAGTATGTATTGCCCTTGACTTTCATCTCGTGTTACCCAAGAAGAGACACACTTAATCACAGATGAAAGTAATACTGTCAGAACATAAATTTAAAGGTATAATAAAACATACAAGGAAGATGAATAATGAATTGGGATAAGGAGAAAAGGCCAAGAAAGTAACACTTTTACAGGAAAATAAGGAGGGGAACCCCAGTTTTCTTTTTCTCTGGAAAACAACCACTAGAAATGTGGGGGTCATAACACTCCTCCACTGGGACCAAAGAAACTCAGAGAACTGCAGAAGGCTCCAATTTCCTTACTGAATAAAGCCTGAATCCACTGAGACTGGAAGAGTGTAGCAAGGCAGCGCTCAATAAAAGACCCAGTTTGAACGGCGCATGTGTGTATGTGTGTCTAAGTGTGTGCATTTCTGTAGATGAGGAGAGAAAGGGGGGGTTGTTTGTGACTCCAGTTGAACTCTTCCCAACAAAACAAAGTAAAAGCCGCAGCAGACCCGAGCCAGAACCAGCCTCACACTGTCTCTGTTTGTCTCTGGATGTGCTACCCTCTCTCTTTCTCTGTCTCTGGCTTGCATGCCTGCACACACACAGAAAAGAGAAGGGTGGGGAACAGACATCAAAGCGGACAAAGAAAGAGAGAAACAGAGACTTCTTGCAGGGCTCCCACCCTTCTGCACAGATCCAATGTGTTGTTAATACAGGCTACTTCTTCCAGCTTTTTCCAGTCCAGCATTACATAACCCTCCTTTACATACACGGACCATCAGAGGAGGGGGTCAACAAGTAGAGTCGTGGGCATGTATGTACACACACACATGCGATAATCATGGATCGTACATTTATTTATCGAATTCCCCCTGGCCCGACTCTACCCTGAGAACTGGATGTTGTCATGGAAACTGTACAATTCCCTGGGCAACGCACAAACCAGCTGGCACGAATAGCTCCAGAGCGTGCATGAGCGGAAAAAGAGGAGTTACATATAGATGGAAGGAGTGAAAACTTTCATTCTTTCTTTTTAACTTTTTCTTGTTTCCTTGTTTCGTTTTCCCACCTTTTTCATTTCAAGCCCAGTGTTGATTTGCTGCTTGTTTTCTGAAGGCTCTAAGCTCGATCATCAAGTTTATATGCACGCAACTAGTGACTGAATAAAAAGGGATGAAAACAAAGCGGAACGGCACTTGGCATGGGTGAAGTTAACTCTTCGCCTTAATAGAAAGCAATAAAAAGTACATAGAGGATTTTGTCTGTGGTCAACAAGTTAATAAATGAATAGATATTGTATGAAAGGCTTAAAAAACAATTAGCTTACTTTGAGTAATTTTTAATATTACTGATGTTCCTTGAATAATTTGGAAAAATGTAATAAAATTATGAAAAAAGCTTTCTTTTTTCCCCACAAAGGAAAGCTTCCGATTGTATGTTTTGTCCAGACAACAGAATGATCAATTATTAATTGATTTAGGTCGATCAACTAATTGGTTAATCAAATACTGACTTCAGCTATAAAAAATATGCATTGGAAAATTAGCTTCGTACTTTGTGCAGTTAAATGAATATACAGACCCATTCTGCAAATCAGTTAGTTAGTGTAAACTGTACAAATACACACTGGCACCAATGTAGCTGTAATGAATGGACAAACTATCAGAAACTCTGTCCAGTACAACAATGGACACAGGGTTGTGTAAGCACACATTTATAACACACACTTAAATTGAAAATTATTGGTATTTGTATGTCGTTGTAATGCGTGACTTTGTACAGGGCATTGTAATGTTGCTTGTAATCCAAACCCATTAATAAAGTGATATAGCGTTACCTTAAACAATGAAAAATTATTCTTAGATTCTTACCAAGGAAGAGGCAGAGCAGGTCTAAGCCGACCAGAAGTTTTCTTTTGGATAAAGCCGGTCCAGTTATCTCTATGAGTTTCTTCCCAGTGCCGTTCTCCATCCCCATTCCGGCTGCGGCCAGGCCGCTCTTGTTGTCTGTCAGTTTGAGCTGGAGGTCTGCGCTGGAGATGGGCACACCGGTGCTCTGCAGGGCAAATGTATCCAACATGACGACTGGCTGCGGATTGGAGGTCGCTTGAAGATCTTACTGGCATCAGAAACTTGGGAGCGCCCTTAGACTACTCATGTGCAGATTTCCGGGGAGCGTTTCAGGGTTATATAATATGATGCCTGGAGCACGTGTTGATTCGCTGTAAAAGTACAGAAAGTCTTTACTCATATTAATGTCATCACAGAGTTTGCAGGACTCGCCCTGACTCGTTGAAGGGCATGAAGATATGCAAGATTTGCATATCTTCATGCCACAAGAACTCGGTGATAAAATCTCTCTCTCTCTCCCTTTCTGTCTCTCTGTCAGCTCATGGAACGCTAGGAAAAATAGGGGGAAAACCACAAACTTTAATGAGAGGAAGAGCCTCAGACATGTGTCACAGAGTGACGGTGCATGGTACATGGATGCAGTCTGGGAGATATTTCTCCATCACTATGAGATTAGGAAAAAACCCAAAAGTAGCCTAAACAAAACTCGATATCAGTTGATTCTAACTCAGACATAATTTGAAGTACACTTTTAGCCCACAGTTTAACAAAAGTACTATTATGTGCCACGGATCAGTACTAGGACATATTGTCTCTTGCTCTTTACTTTTGAGTCTGAGTCTGAGTAGGCTAGCACTTTTTAAATGTAGTATATACTGTACATAGTTATTTGACAAATACATTGTGGTTTATAGATCAGTTTAAATATATTATAAGAGAGAGATGTGTCTCAAAGAATCATTTTGTTCAAGATGATCCTACACTGCTTCAGTAATTTTGGGGTCTGGGTTCTGAGGAGGCCAATCCATAACTGATAGTGTTTCATTGTGTGTTTTTCTATCCAGGTATACTTTCACTGCACTGGCATTACTTCTTTCCTGACCTCCTCTGTATGTGTTAATAACGATTTGAACCAACATTTCAAATTTGGATTCATCGCTCCATAAGACCTGTTGCCACTGATTTTCAGTCCTGTTCTTGTGTAATTTGGCATCCCTCATACTCCCCGTTTCCCTTCCTTAAGAAGGAAGGCTTCTTAACAGCCACCCTTCCACTGAGACCGTTTCTGATGAGGCTTCCACAAACAGTAGATGGATCAACTGATAGGCCAGAAGCATCTCTCAGGTCCTGTGTCAGGTCTTTGCTGGATTTTTTTCCCCTTCTGTTTCTTAAGGACATGACTTTCAGACACTGTTCATCTGCTGTAGATAGGGTACCACTTCTTCTTTTGTCCTCCACTTGTCCAGTTTCCTCAAAGTTTTTAAGGACACACTGCACACCATGCCGAGATATGCCAAGTTTTCAGCTAATAGCTCTTTGAGAATCACCTTGTTGGTGCCTTTCAAACTATGTTATCTTTGGCTTTTTCTGTAGATTTGACTAATGGAATGGGAACAAATGGTGTGTTTTGGCAGCAGGCTGTTAGTAACAAAGTGCCTAAAAATACTATTTAATACTATTTAAAACTGGTTCTTTGCTAAGTTGTCTCTTATGTGTACACACAACACTGGTTCATCCCTTGAGTTAGGTGCCTTTTTTATGCTTGAATGATTCATAGGTCAGTGTTAAGCAGCTTAACCAAAAAAAATAAAATAAATAAAGTCCTTCAGAAAGACCTTCAGAAAGCCTGCAGAACTATTGCTCAAAACCATTTTAAAAAATGACAAAAAAAAAGTCTGGCTCCTTGGAAGAGAAATTTAACGAAATGAGGGGTGGCACAAGACCTTTGCACAGTATTGTATAAACAGTTCAGCTTTTGGGAAAATACCTATCCTGTCTTGATTCCACTGCATGAAAGAACTGGGGTAATTGTAATACATGGGCTAGGGAATGTGAAACTAGAGGGCCAGCAGACAGTTAGTTTAGCTTAGGTAAGCATAAAGGCTGGAACAGGTGATAACATTTATGCTGGATACAGTCTATGTGACGAAAGGTAACACAGTCCACCAACCAGCACTGCTAATAAAGCTCACCGAATAATATACCTTGTTTGTTTCATTCATTTATATAAACTAAAACTAAAACAATAAGTTTAGTTTTTTATTACTTAGGAGAGGAGGAACCCAAAAGGCACCCAGGATATTTTTGGCTTGTCTTACAAGAGACAATTACAATTAAGGATTTAAGATTTTGTTATACTTTTTGTTTTTGTTCTTTTTTTCTTCCAGATTGTATGCATTTTCATACACAAATTTACTTTCTAAATGACCCAATGAGATAAGCCTGCTTCTTTTCTATTCTTTTCTTATTGGGGGAATCTGTTTTGGTACTCTATCAAGATAATATGTTGCATTTATTTTCATACTACTGGGACATGGAGCACAATAGCTTGCCCACAGTAGAAGGAAATATAATATAACAACTGTACAAGTTATTTTATTTACACAAGTAAGGTTAAAATATATATATATATATATATATATATATATATATATATATATATTATTATTTATTAAATTAAGAGTTCAAACATTTGTGTTTGCACAGTGAGAGTGCAGCACAACATTCAGGATGAACTAGTTTTCTGCAGTAGGTGGCAGCAAAAACACTGCCAGTAGAGGTTCTTATTTCGTTTCTCTGCTGATGATCAGCAATTTTTGTTTTTGTTTCCGTAAGCAGAGGAAAATAGAAAGACAGCATGACTGTGGGTATGAAGTGAAATTAGACAGCTACTTCCCTGTGAGAAAGCCCAGCACAACACAATGGTATTTTTTTCTTTGGTCAAATAGGACCATATGTAATCCTGACCACAGAAAATCCAGGATGAAATGTGTGTGGGTGTGTATTTGTGCAAGTTCGTAGCTTTAGCAGTTGTTTACCTTATCTGAGCTATGAAACAGTGACATAGTTCCTCTTCAGTCTTCCTCAAGCGTTTCGTCATTTCTGCGTAAGGAAGCTCAAGTGTCATTTATAAAATGATTATATTCTCATGTGGCACATTACAAGGGTGTATGTAACTTCCTGTGATGAGGAGAGATCTGAGAAATCTTTCAAAACTCCATGCAGTGCAGAACAGATGTAAGTCATAAATGGAAATAAACTAAATACCAAATACCACACACACACACACACACACACACACACAAACAAACAAACACACACACACACAGAAAGAGGGAGAGACAGAGAAGAGATCTGACCTTTAAAGCAACTTTATTTACACCATATGTTTTGAAAATATATATCCTCTTAAGACCCAGCAATTCATTTTTGTCCTATGTGGGGGACATGAGTCTGAGACCTCTATGTCAATCACCATTTATGCGATCTATATGAGTTCTACTGTACTGTCAAGAGGACATCCTGGGCTTTCTATTGATGCCACATTTGTCAGGGTTGGGCTAACAGAGAGCATGGACTTTATTTTCAAAATTACGGGAATTGCAGCTTCCACATTTTATGGCAAAAGGGAGGTTGATTGATAATTATTTTGCAGATGTTATGTTTCTGTTGTTAAAAATCTAATTGCTTCTTCAATTTGAGAGTCTTAACTTTGATTTAGTAGGATTTCAGTAATATACAGTAATTTTAAACCTTTCAAAACAAAATTTTTATTCAGTGTCCATTGTAGTGGACAACAGGACTTACTACCTCACATTTTCAACCTATGTCCATACTTCAGGAAGCAGAGGGCAGGGTGAGGCAGAAAGGATTTTACTCAGAATTGTGGAAGGGGAGTCAGACCTGGAGTTGTCAGGAGATGAGGTGGAGAAAGGCCAGGCATTAGAGCAGGAAGGTGAAAGCTCAGAGGAAAACGTACCAACTTTTAAGGAGCCCGAGAAGGGACAATGTGACTTTTTCACACACATACACACACACAGCTAAAAGTTTATTTACCCTGTTGATTTATGTAATTAATAATATACTTGCTAAAAGTCCATTAAACTATACTTCTCCTGTCTTTATCAATTCATTCATTTCAACCACATTGAAATTGGGTTGAAATTGTTTTTTAGCATGAAACATGAAAACAGGACAATGCTGGCCACAACCACCAAGACAGGTGGTTCTCTGATTACATCAGACAGTAAACAGCCAACCAGGTTTTTGAGATAATTGTCAAAGCACACAAAGCAAAGGGAGGTCTAAAAGGGGAAATAAAAACCTTTTCAGTTGAATTCACACACACACACACACACACACGCACACACACACACACACACACACACTAAATCCAACTTGGATTTAGCAATATATTGTGAATGTCTGTCTTGTGCTGTTGGTTTTTAGCAAGATTAAACTTTCTTAAGCAACGGGGAAACTCTTGAGGAATTTATCTGTGTAGTATTATCTTTAATAGTTTGCATTTATTTGTATATTTCTGGTTAGTTTCATTAAGGAACAGAAGACATGGGTTTGCCCTATCGGAGCATATGACCTTCTACAAATGCTCGTAATGCTAAATTTCTCATTTTCTCTGTTTCATGCTGACTTCCTCATCTCTGTCACTCCCACACAGAAAGAGTCCCCACATTTTTCCCATCACAGTGTCACACTTCTCAGTTGTCATTCCTCATGATATTTTAATTAAGCTCTTCTTTTGTTTTTTGTCTTTACCACATTCTAAGTTTAAATAATGTCATAAAGGCCATGACATTATCTAAACTTACAACACAAAATGTGGTGGAAGAAGTCAAACTTACCTGTATATTGTAATGTATAAAAACATGTTTTATTGGGCTTTGCATGCATGCAGCAGCAAAAGCTTTTTAACATCACTTAAAGTCTCTAAAAAAATCCCCCCCAAAAAATCAGCACAGATGAGAAACCAAGGAAAACCTTGAGAGAGGTCAGTTGAAAGTTGAGACAAAATGAACTGAAGGTTTTGGCAGAGCTAATCTGCTGTCAGTAAACTTAAATAGTGGCAGTTGGCTGATCAAAAATATTATGGGCTGTAGTTCAAAAAGAAGCATTTGGATAAATAAAGTGTATTAACTGGTAAGTTTTATAAGTATGGTAAATAAAAAATTTATGATTATGATTATGATCTCTTCCAGTCTTCCTAGAATGGAATGACATAGATTTAACAAGGTGCTGGAAACATTCCTCAGACATTTTGGTTCATATTTACATGACAGCATCACACAGTTGCTGCAGAGTTGTTGGCTGCACATCAATGATGTGAATCTCCTTTTCCATCACATCCCAAAGATGCTCTATTGGATTGAGATCTGGTGACTGTGGAGGCCATTTAGGTACAGTGAACTCACTGTCACATTCAAGAAACCAGTTTGAGATTATTTGAGCTTTGTGACATGGTGCGTTATCCCGCTGAAAGCAGCCATCAGAAGATGGGTACACTGTGGTCATAAAGGGATGGACATGGTCTGCAACAACACTCAGGTAGGCTGTGGTATTTATGGTCACTATGTACTAAGGGGTCCAAGATGTGCCAAAAAAAAAAATTCCCCCACATCATTAAATCACTACCATCAGCCTGAACCATTGGATCCAGGATCCATGATGGATCCATGCTTTTCATGTTAGGCCAAATTCTGACCCTACTACCTGAATGTTGTAGCAGAAATTGAGGCAGGCAACATTTTTCCAATTTTCTGCTGTCCAGTTTTGGTGAGCCAGTGCAAATTGCAGCCTCAGTTTCTTGTTCTTTGCTGACAGAAGTGGCACCCGGTGTGATCTTCTGCTGCTATAGCTCCTCTGCTTCAAGGTTTTACCTGTTGTGTGTTCAGAGATGCTCTCTTGCATACCTTGGTTGTAATGAGTGGTTATTTGAGTTACAGTTGCCTACCTATCAGCTCGAAGCAGCCTGGCCATTCTCCTCTGACCTCTGGCATAAACAAGGCATTTTCGCCCAGAGAACTGCTGCTCACTGGATATTTTCTTTTTTTTAAAACCATTCTCTGTAAACCCTAGAGATGGTTATGTGGGAAAATCCCAGTAGATCAGCAGTTTCTGAAATGCTTAGATCAGCCTGTCTAGCACTAACAACCATGCCAGATTCAAAGTCACTTAAATCATCTTTCTTCCCCATTCTGATGCTCAGTTTGAACTTCAGCAGGTTGTCTTGACCACGTCTACATGCCTAAATGCATTGAGGTGCTGCCACGTGATTGGCTGATAGATAGATATTTGTGTTAACGAGCAGTTGAACAGGTGCCCTAAACAAAGTGCCCAGTGGTGTAATTGTATTTGTCTATACAGTATATTGCAGCAATAATTTTCAGGCCCCAAAACACATATTCTCATGGTTATACTCCAACATCTGTGGAAGGTGAGACCTGATGATAGATCACAGGCACTTCCCATCCAATCAGACAAAGATTATGATGATCTGCCACAAAAAATGGGATGAACAGCTGAAATCTAAGTTTGCAAACTTAGTGGGCCAATAAAAACGAATAATGTAATTTATTTATACACTCTTTATGTAAAACCAGACTAGGGACAAGAGTTGAAAATTAGCAATAGCTATAAACTCAGTATACAACACATCAGTTCATGCTCTTGAACTTTATTGTTCTTAGCAAGTAAAATATAATGTAATTTGCCCAAGAGCAAAGCTCTAAGCATCTAAGATGTACTGGATCAATGGTCTGAATACCTTTAAATTATTTAAGTTATTGATGTTTTGAAAATTTGCAAAAATTTCCAAGATCGTGTTTTTTTTTAATCATCTAAATACTTTTACTCCTATTAATACGTTTTATCACATAGATTATCATTGTTATATAAATCAAAGCCCTAGTAGGAGACATAAAAGTAGGAGTGAAATTATAAAATCATTAAAGTAAACCAAGAAAAAGAATATTTACTTTACCAGGAGTTGCTTAATAATTTCCTGCTTCACAGAACCACAAGTTGCATAATGATGTCAAAGAGGGACGAACCAAACAAAGGAAATATGATGCATAGTCACATTACTGTATTTTATTGTTTTCAGATTAATTCAGTGATGAAACATCTGATTTTATTTTGCAGCTTGTGACAATCCTCCACTTTCCATCTCTTTTGAATTCACATGATCTAAAAAGTACAGAATATAGCACAAACAGTGTTTTCTATGTTCACTATATACCATCTGTTGGATTTCTATAGAAAAGCTATATATTTTTTAAGAGCTTTTTTTGTATACATTCTGATAATTATAGTGTCACACTTTACTTTATATCTCCATTACCAGTGGTAGCCACTTCCTTTCTGTCTTTATTTATTCACCCATAACTTCCCATTCAGTAATGGCCACAAACATTCCCTTAACATTTCTCTCTTTGCTAGCTGTGTGAAAGAGCTGATCACATAAGATCCAAAAATAGCATTTGAGTGTGATTACCATAAATCTTATTTATTTAGCTTATGGATCATCACCTGATGCTAGAGGAAAAGCCCTCACCAGTGATTCACCAGTAATTACACAGTAGACTGTAACACTGGTGATCAATTCACTTACTCTGCTTACTTACAGTAAAAAAAATAAATAAATAAAATGCAGAAGCAGAAAACAAACCTAAATAAAAAACAAACAAACAAATAAAAGAAAATCCCAACCCAACGTGCATTTATCCATCTGTGAAAGTTATTTACAGTTACTCTCTGCATGCCACCTGTACTGACAGGCTGATTCAAAAAAAAGATTACAATGTGACTCCATGAGGCTGTACTCAGACAGTGACAGTTCAGCTAAATACTAATGTCAAAATACAACATAAACATGTTCAAAATGACTGACATTCTCAGGCTTAGTAGCTGTATAGCCTGTTTACCATATTCTTACCATGATAACCTGTGCTTATATAGCATTACACATGTGTAATGGAGGTGTATGGAAATGTCAGTGGTTGTAGTGCTGTTTAGTCCATCCATCCATCCATCCATCCATCCATCCATCCATCCATCCATCCATCTATTTTCTTCCACTTATCCAATTCAGGGTTGAGGGGGAGCTTATCCCAGCTGTCATAGGCCGAGAGGCAAGGTACTACCTGGACAGGTTGCCAGTCTGTCATAGGGCTTGGTATTTAGTCCGAAATTAATATTTGTGGATTTAAATTCTTAAATTATGGCATGGTAAATTAAAGCAACATAATGCAGTTATTATTATAATTATTACTGGTGTGTTTGTTTTTATGTGTAATTCAGTTTTACACCACTGACATTAATACAAATTGAGTCTTGGAGCTGAAAGATTTTCAACTGGCAAAAAGGAGACTCTGAAAGGCATTGGTGGTGGAGGTTTTGGGTAGAGACGGAGAGAGTGACTGAACTAGCAGCTGGACAATCCCAGGTTGGATTTTAGTCATTGGCGAGTTGAACCTGTGTGGAATTGACTGACTTAGCTTATGATTTTAAAAAAATGGCTGGCCAGATGTTTTTTATTGCTGGCTTATTGCTACCTTGACTTCTGCCTTACAGCTTTTTGTTTTATGAAGCACTAGCCAGCGGCTGGAGGGCTCTCTTGTCTACCCTTTTTCTCTTGGATTTCACGGTAAACCATCAAATAGTTGCTGAGATATTTTAGCTTGGACCCAGGTCTAACTACAGCATGACTGGTTATATGAAGGCGAATGAAATGTTTAAAATATATAAACAGCAAAAAACCCTTTATCACCAAAGCTGTGTGGATTAAGGTGTCTGTCGCCACTCTTCTGTGCAGGCTTTCCAACGCATTTTGGAACCCAGCTGCATTTGGCAAAAAGTTTAACAGGATCAGTGAAATGAGGCACTGCATTGCAGTGTGATTATATTGATAATATTTTAAAATTAAATGTCTCAGTGCAACTTTTATGACTGTGCAGAATGTGGCATGTTCTCCTTGTTTCAACTTGAGACTTTAGTCACGTGTCCGATAACTTTAACTACTGGTTTTTTATTAATGGTTTGTGTTTATAACAATTGTAAGAATGGAAACACAGTCTTGTTCCTCAAAAATGTATAAAAAAAATGTTTGCAAAAGCATCAACTTACCAGTTGATGCATATGCAAACATCATATCCTGTTTTTAGAAAACCGGATAGCTGGAGTATTCTGATAGAAATCATGGTTTTGTGGCATGTAAACACCTCATTTGGGTTTCTAAACATTCTTTGATGGTAGAGCAAGTGGTGGCTGTGATGGCAAAAGTATTATGATCCTGAATATAAGACCAGGATATTGTTGAGCATGTAAAAGCATTTAGAAATACAAGAAATTTCAGATGACAGATTTAAGTACTGGCCACTTTTATTTTAACTTTATGCAAGACCAATGTGCTTGCCAGACTGAAACCATTTGTTTGGAAAATCACTCTCACTATCTTCTCCTTTCAGTGTCAGTCTTGAGCCCTTTGTGTCTTTCCCCTCTCTTAAACTCACGGTGTGGGGAATTCCCATGCTTCTACTATCAAGAACTTTATCCTGTACCTGATAAGAGTACAGTTTGATTGGCTGGAAAGGGCGTGTATGCAGGAAAATTGTGTTGTTTTTTTTAAAATAATTATTTATCAAGAGAGGCTATTTCACAACCCAGCTGCTCTGGGCAGCTGAAACCCATTACTCTCTTTTTCTTTGTCAGTCTCTCTCTCTCTCTCTCTCTCTCTCTCTCACACACACACACACACACACAAAGGGGTATTCCTGGTTGTTTTTGCACAACCAGAGTCACACTCTCATTTGGCAAAAACTGCTCCTGGTAGATAAAACTGAGTGATACTGTGAGCTTTTTTGATGAGACATACAAATGCGAACACACACGCATCAAAAAATATTTCTCCCATTAGAAGTTAAGTCCATATTAATTTTTTCACACTGTCATTATCTCCATTGTGCCACTTTTGCCAGTCTTGCTTGGTTCAAAGTGAAAAGGTGAGCTATGTTTGACTGTTTCGGAATGTAGTGAAGTTGGAGGCATTGTATCTTCTCTCCCTTTCGTGTTCCACCGCACTTACTGCCTCTGGGGTGCACTTGCGCAATAGCGAAGAGAGCTGCGGAAAGTCTGCGCGTCTATTTTTCTCACCTCCTGTGAGACCAGTGAAGGAGGGGGTGTGAATGTGTGGGGACGGCAGGGAAACCCATGACTTCCGCATTTTTCCTCCCTTTCTGAAAGTGACTTCACGTAAAGTAGGCCCTACAACATAAATAGTCATCATGGTGCCTGCAATCGCGACATTTACCCCAAGACTCGGACTAGACTGAAGATCTCGAGCGGACTATTCTTTGGAGGTAAACCACCCAACAATTGGAGCTATATACAACCTCAAGCGTTTTATTCGCTGAAATCTAAAAACACTTTGCCCGAAGGTCAGATAACCTACTGCCGATTCATGGGACAGCAAACTAAAGAAGTGGACGTTGAGTCTCTCCACGAAAAAAGCCCCCGACGTGGAAGGTGCCTGGACAGTTTTCTCGTCATGTCCATCTGTTTTCTGTTTGCGGCAATGACAGCTCTGACTGTCGGCGGAGTGATGGCTGTGATGGACCTGCGGTCCGAGATGATGTCCTCGCGTCCGACACATGGGACGGAGTTGTTGACAGCAGACGCACCTTCCCCAGTGTATAAGGTAATTAGTTGTCATTTGTCATTTTGTTCAGAAAGCTTTTATAATTATATGTTCTTTTTCTTTTTAGAATTTGAACCATGATCTCGCACATTTTAATTCACAAAATCTTTTCTGTTTTGTCAACAGATGGAGAAATTTGCCTTCCTACAAGCCAACTCAAGTAAGTCTTTTATTTATTTTCGAAATATGTTATATAAAGTCTCTTGATTGCGTATAAGGGCAGTTAGTAGGTAAAAGATAAAAAAGGTAAAAGAGCCCTCCAGCTTTAGCGTCATTGTTAGTCTTTTCCTGTTTGTGTCAGTTCCAAATTTTGAGAAAAATAAAAACCATCATTTGCATTACAAGTGGGGAATTTAAAAAAGTTTATAGGTCTTAGCAAATCTGTAAGTGTAGCTGACAAACCTGATATTATCTTGTGTAAACAATTTCTAAAATGAATGTGTTTGTCTCCTCCTGCAGGTGAATTAAAAAACTCCACCATGCAATGGGCTCTGGTCCACTACGGTGAAGGGACATCTGTAGGAAGCAACTTCCTCTTTGACTCAGATCAGCATTCACTGAAGCCAAAACAGGATGGAACCTACTTCATGTACATCGATCTCAGTCTCACCTGCACCTACAAATGCAGTGCAGGCCTACTCACATTAAGTGTGGGTGATAAACTCACCTGCAAGGTGGAGCTTCCTGCAGATTCAACATCTGTAAGCAGGAAATGCTGGACTGTGAGTCGACTACCTAACCAGGGACTGCTCACTCAGATGACAGTGCCAAAGGAAGGACTGGAGTATTGGAAACTGGAGCTGAATGGCTCAGGATTTGGGATTTTCCTCATAGACTGATGCGCATGCTGCAGTGCTACTGCTGTCATCTAAATGCAGATGTACCCGAGACACATGGGTTGTATCTAACAAGAACAAGAGTCTGTGTTTTCATAAACCCACACAGGTGAAAATGGGCAGGCATGGGTGCCATTTTCAGAACTATGATGAGGTTTCTTGCAAAGGGTTTAGGAGAACAAACCTTAGGAAACTTTAAAGTGGAATCTCAGGAGAAGTTGCAATTATGATAATGCAAACATAATGTTGAAAGACCAGACTTGCCTCATTCTTTGTAAATATGTTCAAATGTTTCTCTGTATATTTATTTGGTGATATGGAATTATTTATGTACTTACATTACTTTTATTTATAACGTATATTTATAGTGATGTTTCTATTTTGTATAGGATTTTTTATGTACAGTAGATGTCACTACATTGGTACTGATGTGCAATATACGGATTTAAAGTTGTCGCTGGGGTTCTGCAACCAAAACCAAACCAAGCCTTTGAGAGATATAATTAGTTCCACTGTAGTTAATCTCTTCTTGCAAGCAATCAGTAACGGAGAGATGAATAAGACTGTGCACTTACAATGACTTATGCAGAAACAAAGTTAATCACAACATGACCGAAATGTCTAAAACATCTTGTTTATTTGCTTATTTTGTCATGGACAGTTCAAATTAAATGTACGAACTCACAAACTAAGAAATTGTTTTGCCTTTGAAAAATATCAAAAATATAAGTCCTGTGGACAAACCCATTGTTGAATGTATTTCATTGTTATCCATATTAAACATGGATATGGTGAACACGGAGTTCTTTTTGGTGTTAAAGGACAAAATGATGACTGGAAAAGTGACTGCGACAAAGTTTAAAATAGAATACATCAAACGTTAATAGCTAAGGGAAAGTTACCTTGCTGTTACGCAGCTCATACCGGGAACTGGATGCACATCACATCCTGTTTATTTACCATGATGTGTGGTTGAAAAAAAAAACTGTAGGCCACCAAACAAACACGTCCTGTGCTATATAAACCCAAGTGAAACTAAATTTTATCTGCTGCTGTCATAACGAATAATGGCTTTCAGTGTGTCAGCGAACTGTTAAAGCAGAGAGCATGCTTTAGTATATGTATAAAAATAATGTTTTTGTGTAAAAGTAAATACTGAATGTAATTTGATAAAATGTTTAATTATATCCTTACTTTTAAAGATGAATGCATACTTTTTGCTTATGATAAAAATGGATACGCTTGATGAAGCGTATCCATTTTTTTATGCCTGTGAATGTGCTCTGTGTGTGTGTGTGTGTGTGTGTGTGTGTGTGCGCGTGCATGTGTCTAATTGTACCTAACAATGGGGCAGTGATTTTATAACCTTATTAACTTTTGCTTTAATACTGTTGGCAATTTTTTTAAATTCTTTCTTTTTTTTCCTTCTTATAAAAAATATGGTGCTCTAGACCTGTCCATCTTTGTGATTGGTTGTCTGGTCCTATCACTGCTGCTTTTATGTAAATTGCTAAGTTCAGTTTGTTATAGTATGTGTTCACAGTGGCATCTTTGGACTTGAGGGGTCCCCGCTTTCCAACATTGGACACTTAATAGGTGTTCATCAACTAGGCAGTGTCATTACAGTTGACTGACAGGTGGTATAGCTTCCTACAATCAGGTCAAAACTCTTCTGAACCTGATTGGTCAGACTCTTTCACGCCTGTGCTGTCTGTCCTGGAATACAAGCTGACAAACATGGTGTCAAAAATTTTCTATTTAAGTATCTCACTGAAATGTGTTTCTAAACACTTCAGAGGTGAGGAAAATTGCCATACAGTTGTTTAATCTCTACATATGATATAACAATTACTATTTTTTTAGGGGTTTACATATGTAGCGAGTTGTGCTAAATACACCTGACTTGCAAGTGGCCTACAACAACCTAGCAGCTGTTAGGTTTAGTGAAGACATAATGAAAAGATTTCCTCGGTATGTTGAGCTTGCTTCGTGGCACGTGTCCCAGGAAGTAGTTTTTGGCTATAGGACACATATCTTCACGTCAAATGACTTTTTATTTGTTCTTCTTTGAGCAAAATCTGAAACCAAAAGTGAGAAATTTACTGCGTATTTTACACATTTTAAGACTTCATCCAGGTGCCCCATAGATTTGTTTTAATTCAGGGGAATACCACTCAGGCACCAGTCTGAGTAGAGCATGTCTTGGTACAGCCAGTCAAATAAACTTCAGCGCTACAGCACCATACTAAATAAAAGGCACAGATTTTGAAAAGTAAACCACTTTTTTTTGTCACTTTCTTATCTAAGTATAAACATGAACACATATCTTGTCCTGCACACTGAACAAGTAACCAAACAAACTCATGAAAGATTTGTAGGGTGGATAGTTTATTAGGAGCTCTGTTGCAGCACATTAAATAGCCCATACTTCTTCATGATTATATGCTGATTTCCTTACACATATGCTACCTTGCAAGTTTTTGTTTGCTTTGTCTGTTCTTCCTTAAAGAACAACACCCACACACTCCTTACAGCAGGCCAACTGCTGTCAGTGACAAACAGATACCAACACATGCCTCCAGACTGAAAGGGAAAGTGACATTTCCCTTATCTTACCTAAGGCTTTTTCATTTTTTCATTTTAAAAATGAATAAAGAAATAAACTTACAATACATTTTAAACAACAAAACTGACATTATTTTTGGCAACAAATACTTAAAGAAAGTGGCTTTGTCAACAATTTACATGATAAGATATGCATTTGACACATTAACACATTTAACACATTAAAAGGTCTTCTACTGAGGTGAAGATACACAAAACACTGGTCAAGCCAGTTCTTTTTTTAAATTTTAAACCCATTGTGTATAGTTGTGGCTTCTTTTCAGCACTCATGTCTTTCAGTGTCTCTTTTTGCGCATCACTGCCCTTCTGGGCCTCTTACTTGCCAGATCAATGAATGTGAAACCACTGAAACATATTGTAACACAGTACCCATGTGCATGAATATGCATGTGCATAAAACACAAGACTTTAGGTACTTTAGGTAAAATAACATATTCCCTTTTCACGGCATATTTATCATGTCATACAACCAGTTATTACTGAAGCATTAGGGTGTAAATAGCCTTTTATTGTGTCAGCCTGGGGAAGTTGGGGTTAATTTTAGTTATTTTATATACTGTTGGTGAGTTCAATCAGGATCAATGCATCAGATTTTATGACATGAATATTTGTCATGTTTGAAAACTCACAATAAAAGTCATCCAATTAATGTGATTAACTGAAAAGTGCCATGTTTGCTTCTGAAATGTAGTTTAAGGGAAAAATGATGCAAATAGAAACAATTATGCAAAACACAAGAACTGTATATAAAGTAAAACACGAACATACCCAGATAACCAGATAGTGGATACTTTGCAACACTGCAAGAAATAAACAGCAACAACATGGTGCGTTTTTATAACCATTGCTTTCATGCTCAAGTTTGCAAGGCTATCTTGGTTTGAACCTGTTTCTCTCTGCACAGATGTTTATCTGTGTCTTGTGGCAGGAAATGACCCAAATATTTCAAAGGTATCTGAGGTCAGTCTTTCCACTTACTCATATCTCTGTCTCAGTGGTGATTTAGTTACCTGTCTCTCTACCTGTCTTCACTAGTCCACGTGCTTTCTTATTATCACAACACACTTTCCTTTTTTCTCTTTTTTTCTTTTTTTGTGCTTATTTCCACTCTAACTCCATGGCAGAATCACTTATTGGCTTCTGAAGTCTCATTTACTTATATTTAGCTCTATATGGTTTCATTTTTCCGCTTGAAACTGTTGCACCGACTGTGAAACTTTCCCCTAAAGTGTAAGAGTTGCTGAGTCAGGAACACCAGCCCCAGCACCTCAATACCCCCCCTCCACTCCCTCCCCCATTTTCTCCTCACTGCATCCTTACTCAACCACATCCTGCACTTCACACACACTGCCTTGCAGGCATTTGTGTTTGTTGCATATCTAGATGTGCAAATGTGTAATGTGGGTTGTCTGTGGTCCATTACAGTGTGCTTAATGTATCCAAGCTGTTTCCAAATGATCTTATGTGTGTTCACACAGTTTGTATGTGAACAAGAAGCAAATCTACTGCTGCATTTCATTCTTTCATTATTAAAAGCCTTCTTTTCATTGTTCTTGCTGTTTGTCATAGTCAGGAACTCATGCCACTTTTCATTTTGTTTGATGAGAAATATTATTTATTTCACATAACAAATTACATAGCAAAATATCAAATAAAAATATAATTATAATAACCTGAATATCAGATACTTTTTTATAAAACAACAAATTGTTTTTTTCATGGATGATTCAAATACATACATCAGGCACAGCATATATTATCTATTTTGCGTATATATTATAAATTACCACGTTATATGGTGTAATTAACACAGAAAAATAGAATAAGATCACAAACTGACACAGACGTGCCTCTAAGGAGATACCATAAAGGCCCCCATAAAGTTTATAGTAAGTCCTGGAAGAATCTTCTCTATATTCTTCACTGTGACAAAAATTTCATCTCCAACATGCAATTGGAAAATCCCAGCCAGGTAACTGTTCCACATATCTTCCATGTCTGAAGACTTTTGACGTGTAGTTTTCGAGGTTGCACAGTGATAACTAGAGGAAAAATGCCAGAGGTGTCACAAAACAAATCAATTCAACATAATCAAGATCTTACTGAAGTGTCAAACACAAAAGTTACAAACAGGTAGCACACAAGTAAGCACAGCAGTAACAAAGAGGAGGGAAGAGGAGGAAGGAAGTAAAAAGAGTACCTTTTTGATTGCATAAGTTCTATAGGCAAGTCATAGGCTCTGGTCTTCTTCATGACCTTGTGCTGGATAAGTGTGCACTCTTCTCCAGCATTCACTTGTACTTTGGAGTAAAGATAGTAGTAACCTTCCTTTTTGACTATCAGTCGACCTTTGTTGTACTCCATGTTTTGGATGACGGTGTCGCCTTCCTCTACCACCCATTGCACCACATCGTTCTCCCCTGCAGGATTACTGGAGCCTGAGATAAAGAGAGAGAAAGGAGTTGTTTGGACCTTACTTTATCTAAAGAGAACATATACAGTGTTTAGGTTTGAGCGATGAGGGGGCTCTTACCTGACAGGTGAGCAAAGGCCCTCTGTTGTGTCTCTGTCTGCACTGGTGGAATCTCATTGGAGTCTGTTCAAGAAACCAAGGTCAGATCAACCAGTTAATCAACCAATAAATTGATCAATATAAAAAGACTATCTTTAAATATACACATGAAGTATTCAAGTTCTGAAGTTATGGGGAAAAACAATGCTCTACTCTAAATACATGTTAATATGTTTCAGTGAATTATGTTAACAAAGGATATCTCAATACCTCTAAATCCCACTTGACTCGCAGGTTTGGGGCTGGACAGGTTCTGAGAGAGATGATGCGAGCTAGAAGGGGAAAATGCCTACAGGGAATGAAAGATAAATACAGCGTGATAAATACAGAGTGAACAAATCAGTAAATAAGAAAATCTGTATTTGTAAGCAAGATGTCAAAAGTTCATGTAAAAAGGGGAAGTGTCCTTCAGAGATGTATAGAAATACACATGAAAAGTGTTTGGAAATATGAAAAGTCTACAAATACACTATAGATACAAGCACTGTTTTACAAATTAGAGTAATTATTGTATGAATGGCAAATGACTAACTTTTTTGTTGAGATATTGTTATACTATAATAAATCTAGTAGTTTACTATACAAATAATACCACAACAACAACAACAATTATAATTTTATCTTTTTCTCATTTAACTGACCATTGTTGAAGTTAAAGTCACTGTTGGTTACTTACAAATATAGTAGCCGCTAAATGGATCATGTTTTTTTAGTAATACATTTGTTAATGTAAATAAAACCTGACATCTAACATTTGATTTTTAACTGTAGTTCATATTATATACACACAGAGGGCATAACACATGAGAGGCAGGTGTATAATTAACAGCATTATGAAACTGCCTTAAAAAAAGTGAAGTTAATGCTGTGGCATTGCAGTTGAGATGCAAAGGAAAGGGAAGTAGAACTAGAGAAAGAGTCCACTTGACAAACTTGTTACTATAACCTAGAACTTAAAGACCAAATGACGACCCACACAGAAACGTGTTTAGCTCTGCACTAACATGTTTCAGTATGACGTAGAGGAAAATAGGGAAATTCTAAAAAGAGAAGGAATTTCCAGTCACTCCAAGCATTGAGGCTTCTCTATTCCCGCAGATAGACACATACACACAATCACATGCAGACCTCAGCCTCACCTCAATTTTTCGGTAAAGGTTGTAGATTAAAAATCCCTCGACAATAAGTCCCAACATGGCCAGTCCCACCAGTAAGAGAAGAAACTTTTGGCCTTGTCTCGCCCACCTTGGTTTCTTTTCAATGGGCATCTTAATGTAGCTGGCTTGACTATCCACCACAAACACCTGGGGGCAGGTACCCACACTGCCCTCTGACATCCCACCAGATCACAGATCGCCTGAGATGTATGGATAAAGATCAAAGGAGATACTGAAAGAGAAAAGGTTAGGGTAAGGTAGAGTAAAGAAACAGGGAACAGAAAGGGAGACCAGGCAGGAAAGAAATATGAAAAAGAATCAGGGCAAGAAAGCAACAAACTATATCCAGATAACTTAGAGTTCTTTATGCTCTATTTACATTAAGTAGACGTGATGATGCAACCAGCTTCTGGAAGACAAAGTGATTTCTACATATCCTGACTACTTCAACTGCACAATGAAAGACAGCTAGTCAATCAAATGAAAAACAAACAAACAAACAAAAAAAAACAAAACAAAACAAAACTCCTTTTCACGTTGTTTAAGGAAAATTACCTTGGATTTAAATGTTCCTCTACAGCTCAGCCAACCATCCAGCAGCACAGGGTAGTTTTTACACAGTCCTCTGAAGCTCGTTTTGGATACTGAAGAGCAAATATGTTCGTAGCACAGTATGAAAATATACATCTAACAGCATTCTCTGAACTAGACTACTGTCTCACTCTTTTTTTCTCTAGATAGTTTCTCTATGTACAGATGTCAGCCCTGACTCCAACCTCTTGTGTTCGCTTGCCTGCTGTCAACTATCACTAATATTGCTTTTCAGCTCATATAAGGAGGAAATGAAGATGACACGGGGGAAGAAGCAAAGAGATAGAGACAAAGAGTGAGAGAGAGAGTGTTGTGCGTGTGTGTGGGGCACTCCCTACACTACTGAATATAGTTATCGTCCACAGCTGACACTTCCTTTTCTCACTCTTTAGTTTCTCACACACTGTGCTTCATGCTTTGGTGAACAGTTTTGGGTTTTTTTTTTTTTTTTATGTCTGAAGTGGTTTTAAATTAATTTAGATTTTTTTTGTTAGGTTCTAAGAAACATACAGTTGCTTTATCTAGCTGAGCTGTGCATATGGCACATTTTTAATCCTAAGGAGCCATTCAGTGTGATGTTAAACTCAGTACAGTAAAGCTGAGTGAGTTTAGGGGGCAAGCTGTTAGAGTCACATCCGCACTCTTGACCGCTACCCACTGCTCCTACCGCAGTCTTACGCTATCACCCACACTGTGAGTGTTACTCTGACATTAAAACCCCCTTTCACACTGACAAGCTAATGCTTTCAATTATCTAGGTGTCTTAGGTGATGCATTAAGCAACATTTTGCTTTTATTTTCATTTTGAGGAACTTGTGGTGTTTGCAGTGATTGAACATGACAAATGTGTTGCAGAAGATTGGAAAAAGTGAGGCAACAACACTTTTTTCCTCATATATTTACGGTCAGACGTGTTCAAGAGTTGCTTCATTTTTAAATAGTGTTAGTATAGACATCATCTTTTTTCCCCCTCAAAAGTTTTATTAAAAGTGACTTGTCATTTGTGCTTATTTACTTCCAACATCCTGCTAGTGTGATTCTGCCTTAAGTACAAGTCATGCAGAGAGCTAAGCAGGAGTGCAGAAATGCAGGCAATCTGTGTTGGTTATCAATTATTTTTGTTTTTTGTTCATTCTTTCTCATTTCCCGTTTCATTATGTAATCTTTAGTTTCTTAACTGGGGTAAGTGGATTGTGGTTATTGATACTGAGTACTTTCTTTTTCTCTGCTGTTTAAACACTTTGATCCTCTTTATTATAATGTGAAACCAGTCCTTTTTTTTTAAATCTGTTCTCTGCTGTAGGAGGGGGCCGTTTGACCTGACATACTCCATATGGTGAAACTTAACATACTCTGAATTACTTGCTACTCACACACTATAAATTACTACCTCAGACAAACACACACATGCACACAGTGTGTACACATTGTGTTGTAAGTGCTGCAGGGAGGACAGACAGAAGTCTGCAGCCAAGGAAGGCCTGAGTGTAGCTGGTGTGGTTGTTGCATGTTCTGCGCAACATTACTGAAAAAATGGACAGACTCTGACACACAGTGTGTGGAGACTCAGTGGTGACAGCTAGTGTAAAAGTGATAAAACAAGCAAACATTTAAAAAATAGATGATTGTGAACATATTTGTTCAGAAGACTAAAAGAAATTATTTTAATCTTGAAGAGTATAAAGTTGACTAGTTTAAGTTATGTTAAAAGGAATAAAACTAGAGATGATACTGATACATTCATACATTCATATGATACATTCATACTCAGAGCTAGGGAGAGGCAGTGATGGTAGGGTTTCATGATTTTTACTAAGTCATTAAAGCCCCATGTAGGTAGGGAATTCCCCTGGTTAAAAATAAAATATACATAATAAACACAAAAATTCAGGTCAGATTTGGTCACTACTATAAATCTGTATCACTGAGAAATTAATGGGCAAGTTAGCGCTCACAGAAACTGATAAAGTGTAGATTAATATTGTAACAATACATCAGGTAGTTAATGAATAAGGTATTACACTTCCATTGTAACTTAATGGATCTGAAGATGAGATGCAAGAAAATTATTAAGAGACGCACAGTGCAATGAAAGGAAATGGATCAGGAGAGAAAATGTCAGGGA
>VUQI01015202.1:67745-94271 GCA_015106735.1 Paratilapia polleni
GAGTGCAGATACTGAAGAGGAGGCATTTATGTTTGAGGAAAATGGCAGTTAGGTATAAACCTAAGTGTAACTGCAATATTTACATTTACATTTATGGAATGGAGGTGCAAAAATAAAATTAAAATGTGTGTAACTAGTGGCACAAGTATTACTAGTGTTCTTCCATGTGGTATAATGGACAATTTATCATCTTATAGAATCTCTTAAACAATATAATTGGGGTGACGATGATTTGGGTAGATCTAAAGTCTGTTATCAAAGCTGTATAATAATCTTCAAGACAATAGTCAGTTTTTGTTTATACATACAGGACATGTTTTTAATGATTGTTCTATTTTTATATATTGTATTCGATTTAAAAACAAGTACTGCTGTAAATATGCTTAAAAGATTAGACAACATCAATTTCAGCAAAGCTCTCTGGTTTAAATATTACTTGAACAGGTTCGGTTAAATGGACACAACCACTATATATACTTAAAATAATAAAGTTAACATCAACAAATCATATTAGTTTAACAAATAAGGATTCAGCACACTGAAAAGGAATAAATGGTTTTACTTTAACATAAGCTATGTTTTTATTATAATTTCAATTCTTGTTGACTCATTATGTGTTTCATCTTCTTTCTTTCCACAGAAATATTACCTGTTTTCTATTTGTGATGTACGAATTCTTATTGCAAAGAGACATCATTTTGCACATGTTGCACACTTTCAAAAAAATTTATCACATTCTCCAAATTTCTAATAATCTTTGATGCTTATTATTGTGTTATACTGTCAACAATGCGTCTGCATCTGGGACAAAGATTTGCATAGGCTGTGGTTGGTACTAAGAGAGCACAAACTAGAGCAACAGAAAGAGGCGGGTGCATGAAGGGGTGTGTCAAAGTTGGTGTCCACTTTCAGAAGTTCAGAGACCCAGATAATTATCCATTTTCTTTGTAACCAAAAGTGTTAACTGTACAGATTATAGAGTGGTTAACCATGTCTGCAAGTGTAACTGCACTGTTACGCATACAATCATTTTCTTTAGTAAACATAAAAAAAAAACAAAAAAAAAAAACATGCTGCTCAGTGCTGCCTGTCCTGGCTCAGGACACTTCACTTGCACTTGGACCTCGTATTGACAGTTTCAGTGAAATGGTATGAAATACAAGTTTAACATCAACCAGATCTTTTATCTACTTACTTTGTCATGGAATAATTAGAAAACAGGCCTCACCTTTATCAGTCAACTGTCCAATTACCTGTGTGCCTCTGAAAATGGGTTCTATTTATTAATTGGGTATAATTCCTAAACAGTTAATGCAATATTTTGTTGAACCCCTTGAATTAAAGCTGAAAGTCTGCACTTCAATCACATGTTAATTGTTTAATTTAAAATCCACTGTGGTGGTGTACAGAAGCAAAATTACAAAAGTTTTTCATTGTCCAAATACTTATGGACCTAACAGTAAATTGTCAGAGAAGGGCAGACACAGCTGCAAGTAGTACTGTTAATGATGATTAGATTTTATTTAGGCACTGGCAGTAATGATGAATATTGACTTTGCTTGCTGATGGGCCAACTTACAAAAAACCTATTCATGACTGCAGATGTGAGAAGACTTCTGTTAAAAACAAGTGTGGAGCTTATTGATTTCAGTTTTGTTTCACATTTTAAATTGTAGCTTTCACTGATTCATTTATTAAAACGAACAAACAAACAAGCAAACAAAAAAACCAACTGAAACCACGAAATGGAAAAAGCATTTGGGGTAGCAATATGCAAATACTGTACTTTTTACGCCATACCATTTATCTGAAAGCTTTAGTTACTTATCATTTGCAGATTTTTAAAAATATAAATCTACCATTATGTTATGCTGTATTATTGTACATAAACTGCCCAGCAGTACATAAGTAATTCAAATAATCTCCAGCTATGTAAAGCGATATAGATATTACTAAATCAGTAATTATGACCCAGGATTATAGTGTATGACACTCAGAAAGGGACCATTCTGCATAGTGAATACTATGCACTTTTGTCAAAATCTTTTTAGTTTATGGGCCACATACTGCCCAATTAAATTTCCAGTGGCCAAGATCAGTAAAACCATAGCATAATAACCTACTAAAAACACACACACACACACACACACACACACACACAAAATTCCCCTCTTTTTAGTGTAAAAAGTACAAGTACATTGTGAAAACATTCACATTTAATAACCACCCACTTACAAAACCGATGGTGAACAGCTTGAGATGTCTTAAGAAAAATAAGTGCAATTTCAACAATATTTCTCATTGTTTATGTCTCAGTTTTTCTGGGATACACTGAGGCAGTTTTTTTTTTTTCTTTTTTAGAAACACGTCAGCAAAGGTCAGGTGCTTTACCATCTTAGTTCCTTGTGGTAAGGCAGACTGGGGGTGATGTCTTTGCCAGTAAGAAGGATGTAACACTGACCATGATTCAGATCTCTGGATCAGATTCTCAACAGCTCAGACAACCAGTGTCATGATGCAATCCATGGACTTGCAACATATCTTTGCAATTCTTAAACTTTCCAATGGGCTGGATTGGAACCTGTTACAAGCCTGGTCTAAATACTTGCTTTGTCACTTTACAAAAGTTAATATTCAAAACAAAACAATTTTTTCAGGGTATTGTGCAATGCCACTTTTCATGTAATAGGACTACCATCTGTATCAGGGCACAGGGCTGCATGCAGCTTTGATGTTATGAACAGGCCCTGGGTGTCCAGGCTCATCCAAAAAGGTCACTGTGCCCCCCCCAGCTGAATTCTACTGACAACATTTTTACATCTATAAGTAAATTAAGTCATACAATTTGGTAATGAAAAGGTTAAACATTCACATCACTGACAAGTTATTGCAGTAACAACCAAGCTCATGCTAATTATTTGGTTAATAGTAGCTTAGTGCATCTGCAACAATCACTCATGATGAAGAGGACACTAACTGTGGAGTGCACTGGCTGATGCAAGACAGATTTTGGAAGGTATCTCTCATATGTCTGTTTGGAACTGAAAAGAAGTCTTCACCAGCTCCCGAGTCTAGCTTTAAAGCAAGATCTCTCTCAGAAATTGCAAAACAAATGGGCCAAATGAGCCAAATGTCAAAAGTTAGTTCCTCGTCCAGTTCACATGCTCAAGTGCCCACCCTGGCCCTAAAATCGTACCCAGTGTTTTCTGCTGCAATGTTTAGAGTGTATTTATCTTGATTTCACATGGGCCCCTTCCTGCTTTGTTCTCCTCCTCTGGAAACGTCCCTGTTTCAGTCACATTTGTGGCTGCATCAGGAGCGCTGTAAATACGTACGTGTTGGCTCTGAGCGAAGGCCTCAGCCCTGCAGTGATTGGAGGAAGACTGCTACTCTTCCTTCTCTGATTGGCCCGCAGCAGTGCCCTCTATTGCGGCCCTCCACCCAATCCCAGCATCGGAAAGTTCTACTGCGGAAGAGGGGATGCAAAGGAGATGGCTGAACTTAGATAGCCCTGTGTTTTGTCAATAATAATTTCACCATGGATATTCTTATGAGGAAATTGAGGAGCAGAGGACGGCTGCATGTGTTTGCAGTGGTCCTTCTTTGCTGTGCAGGGTCTGTGAGCTGTTTCGGGCAAAGCCAAGACAGCGAGTTTACGTTTCTGCTGCCAGCAGGAAGATCCGAGTGTTTCTTTCAAACAGCAATAAAGAACGGTACGATGGAGGTCGAATATCAGGTAACTGTGTGTGTCTGTAGTCCGCAGAAACACTCGCTCAGTGTCTTCATGGTTTATCTCTTAGTTGCAGCAGTACCGGAACACAATGTAGATGACTAACAGATACTAACCGTTAGTCCTTTCAGCTAACGTTAGCTGGGAAACATGCATGCACGCATTGTACAGATATTTAAAAAGCCTCCATTAACGTCATATCGAAGACGTTACAGTGATCGGCGATGCAAATGTTGGCTCACATTTTCCTGAAACGGTGAACAAATGTGGTCAAAACTAAAACGTCAAATCATTTATCCGCCATCGTTTAATAATCAAGGTGCTTCCCGAAAGTCAAATGCTTCACCTAGAAAGATCAGTGATAACAAAACACTGTGCAGGAAATAAGATAACACAGTTTGAATGAGTCACTGTACATATACACGTGTCTGATGGTTTCAGATCCTGCTGCTCAAGACTCCAGAGGTCTTGGTCCTAGCCCAGCTCAGAGAGATAAAACAGGGATGTCAAACTCATCGTAGTTCGTGGGCCACATACAGTTCAATTTGATCTCAGGTGGGCCGGACCAATAAAACCATTGTCTAATAATCAACACAGGAAATGTCTGCGTCAGTGAGAAGGCTGTAAAACTGGCAATGATTCAGACCTCTGGTTCTTCTGAAACTAACACTTCAGACAGCCTCGTCATCATGATTCATTGCGATTCTTCCTGGTGCAAAAAGCAGAGTCTAAAATGTATACCTTCCTTTGCAATTTTCACATTTTGCAAATCCATTCAGCGGCCGGATTGGACCCTTTGGTGTGCTGGTTCTGACCCCCCTGGATTTTAAAAGGACAGTATTGGAGGACCAGGGGCACACGTTTAAGCACTCGTTAGTAGTAACTAATGTCAATTTTCCGAATACCACCCTCATGGAGCAGAGCCATAAGAGCTCTAAGTACATACACAGTGAAATCTCCCATCTAGGGCTGCAACTAACAAATATTGCAATTATCCTTTAAACTGCAGGACATATTTTCTTTCTAAGGCTTAACAAAGACTATGAGTAATCGTGTTAAACAATCATGACCAAAATAATTGTGAATATATGCAATTTTTTACTGTAACCGAGCAGCCCTGTTTTCTTAATCCATTAAACTGAGTATGGACTAATTATTTGTTATTTAAAATGTTAGAAATGGTGAAACATCACCGTTTTGTGTGTGTGTGTGTGTGTGTGGGGGGGGGGGGGGGTATTTGTGTTTGAAGTTGCTCAAGTGACATAATAATTAAACAGTACCTAGAGTAATAATAAAAATGATAACAATAATCAGAGTAATAACAATGGAAGTAATGTCATGGTAGAGATTAACTCAGTTTATGATAAAATTTGTGATATAAAAGTAGAAAAGTAACTATTGGGCATGATGTTGAAAGTTATATTGGCAGTGTTACAGAAAAGTCACAAATTGCACAAGCTTTAATAAAAAACAAAAACAATGTGGCACGTGATATTGTGAAATTATATTGCCCTAATTAAAGGATTTAGTCACTAATCTAGCCTGTTGCTGATTAATGGAGCAACCCATTGCATCAGCTGTATGACTGAACAGGCTTCACACAGGAAGATCTACAAGTTAGCCCGTTGTTTGTTTAGTGGGAGAGTTCCTCTTGAAAGTGTTTGGCTCGGGTGTCCTGGTGATCTGATAATTAACTGTTTCTCTAGTATGACCTCAGCTAGGAAGTTTGCTTGTTAAAATTCCTCATATTTATTTTCTTTATCCACAAATTGTTGGTATGTGTGTGTATGTGAATCTTTGTGTGTTCTTCCAGGTGATAGCAGGTGCTGGTATGGACATAGACTTCACCATTGTCTCCCCCCAAGGCATCCGACTCGTACTTGAGTCTCGACGCTCTGATGGAGTCCACGTGTAAGTGGCCTGAATCCGTGATCATATTTCATTTGACTGACCCTGTGGTGTTTTACCACTTTGTTTATATTTGATATTTTCACTTCCTGTTCTCCCAGGGTGGAGCCTACAGAGGAGGGAGACTATGAAATCTGCTTTGACAACAGCTTCAGTCGCTTCTCAGAGAAGATGGTGTTCTTTGAGATCATTGTTGAGGGACAAGGAGGAGATGTGGGAGGAGATGATGAGTGGGCAGGCTTAGAGGAGCCTGAGGGAAGCCTGCTTGAATACAAGCTGGAAGACATCAGGGTGAGGTTTAGGTTTAGGAATTCATACAGAAAAGGGAAGCTACTTCACCACATCATCTGTTCCCTTAATAAAGCCCCCTTGCTGTCCTTGATATCTGTTCTCAGAAACTCTTACTAGAGTATATTGATTACATTTTTAAAAATAGTTCTCAAGTGAGGAAGTGTGGAAACCCATTACATTTAGCATAATCTAGTTGAAAATTAGTCGTCATTAAAGCATGTTCAATTCAAGAGAACCATAAACGACAATGCTGTCATGATGATACTTATGGTGTATTTACTGATTCGCAATATCAACCCATGCATACAAGAAAGCTGATTGTAGCTGCCAGCTGCCTTAAAATACCTTAAAAGGGTGAAAATGAAGAAGACTCTTCTTTCATTTATTGCAACAGCAAAAACACAGAAAATTACATAAAATAAAAATACTGCTGTTTTCTCATTCGTTCACATAAACGCTCATCTTATAGTGACTGACCTTTATTTACTTCAGCTGCTGAAGATAACTGTCCTTTTCTTATTCCTTCTGGTTTGATAAAAAATAATTCTTATTGACTGTATGTAATGTGGACGTAGCCACGTGGATGACATCCACTGGATGACACTATGATGTCACACAGTGGGCTGATTTTGAAACTTCAACGCATTTTGATCACCAACAAACACCGTTAGTTTAGAGCGTTAGAGCCAGAATTTACCATATTTGGGCAAGAGATTGGGAATGCTAAATTATTGACTAACACTCACAAGTTTGTTTAGCAATTATATTAATAGACAATATGCGTGCCACACACAGACACACATAACATACCTTCTAATTAGTGCTAATTAAAAGACTAGTGAAATAATAGAATTTCACTTACCAAAACTGGAACACAAACTTTTTGGATGGTCACAAGAAGCCATAATATCCATCAAATAATCCATTAAAAATGCTCCAAAAGGCACCAAAAGCACAACCACAGTGAAGAGGTCCAGGTGAAGCATAGCAGCTACAGATAGGCTGTGTTGATGCACCTCTTAGTCAAAGTGGGCATGCCCTCCAGATAGTTAAATTATAATAAAAAAAATTTTAAAAAAAATCACTCCTAGTACTACTCCTAGTTGGAGCCAGCCTCAAGTGGCCACTAGAGGAATTTTACTGTTTCTGGCACTTGTGCTTCGACTTCATTACTCAGTCCTGTTGGTTGCCGCTTGGTTTTAGTGCTTTTGATGCGCTTCTGCTCTGTTAAAGTTACTACATTACACCGTTTAGAGAAACTATCTGTTTCAAATTAAAACCTCACTGCCGTTTAATTAGATAGATACACTTCATTTATTGGCCAGGCTTTTACTGTGAAACATTTGCTGGAACATGTTGCTGAAAACTCAAAATGGTATTTGAAGAAATACTGTAGGCTACATAAGATTATCTACGGCACCCTAATCTAATGCACCCTATGACAAGTGGTTATTTATTCCCGTTTTATTTTACCTCACCAGATAATAAGTGAGGGAGAAAGAGAGAACAGCCATCATATAGGGAAACAATAGGAGAGGAGAGAACAGCAAGATGCGAGGCTGATGGTGGTTAGGCTGAGAGACAGATAACTCAATGATGTGTTTTTAAAGCCAGTCTAACATGTAATCATGTGGTCATTTACAGTTGACTAATGATATAAACTTACCACTGTGGTTACACAGACTTAGAAATGAGCCACAAGTTAACCATGTGTCTGTATGGGTGCACACTCTGTGAGGTTTCTCAGTTATCCAGGTCATGATAGTCTAAAGTGTTTGAGTCAAAGGCAACCGGACTTCTTTTAGGTTCTTGAAGACATTTCAAACTATTTTATTTAACCCCACTAGAGGTTATAACTTTAACATTTACTTATTACATTTGACCTCAAGTGGGTTAAATACCTGTGACTCCCATTTAGCTTTTAGAACTGAAGAGGCCTTTCGGATGAGAGGTGAAACTTCGAGGACCTAAATGAAGCCCAGTTGCTTTCGACTCAAGCACTTTATGACACATTACTTTATTTAATGTGTCATATTATGTTATTTATTTATTTATTTACACACAGTACTGTGCTTCAGATACTAACTCCTGCTTGGACTGTGTTTTTAAAAAAGGAAATCATATGTCTTTGACCCGTTTTTCTTTGGTCTTCAGTTGGAACAAATTGTACTTGGGGCTGTGAGCCACAGACAGGCTGGGGAAGTGGTAAAGTTTTGAAAGACAAACTAATGCACTGTTGTTTTTGGGCTTTTCATGCAGTTTTGCTGACGATCTAGAAAATGTAGATCGGCCTCAAACTTCGGCTAGTATTTGCCAATTTGAAAACTCTTAAATACTGAGACACCTGCTGGAAAAACACTGCCTACTCTGCAGGTCAGCCTAGCTAAACTAAACCACACAATGGTTGCATGATGTATTATGGTTTTCTAGCTGTCAAGCTTATATTTGACTGAAATGAAACCCCACAGTAAATACACATCTTTAAAAAATCCGCTTTGACACCAAAGTGGAAGTTAAGAAAGGTTATTAAGCCATTTACAAACTATTATTACTGCCACTATAGCCACTAGACATTATTTGAAAGCTCTGTGTACTTTTGAGACCAAGCATAACCTGTCACTTTGTCACCATTTCTTTTTCAATTCACTTAAATCTTTGCTCCCTGTTGCTGTCCACATTTTCACCCCGGCCTTCATTCCCCTCAGGAATCCATGGAATCTCTTCACAAACGCTTGGAGCGCAGCCGACAGATGCAGACGGTGTTGCGGGCTTTCGAGGCACGGGACCGAAACCTTCTGGAAGATAACCTATGGAGAGTCTCATTCTGGTCATGTGCCAGCGTGGTGGTGATGCTGTGTGTGGCTCTCACTCAGGTGAATATATCACTGGGACACATCTCAGCTTCACAAGCTCAATAAGGGAAAAGAATATGTTTCGTATTTTATTCAGCCACAGTTTCAAACTTGGTATCTCAACGTCTTTGTTCACAGGTCTACACGGTCCGCAAACTGTTTGACGATAAGCGGAGGGTCTGCACATAGAGGGAGTATTTTGCAGTAATACATGACAGGCTGGGAAGGAAAATGGTTCAGAACATTTGGTTACCTGTTCAAATTCTTCTCTACTATTGTTCATTTAGTCTACATGAACACCAATAGTAAATAAAACAAAATAAATTCTAATGGATTTGTATTTAATTGCGGAGACCTTGTTCCACACCACTTTGTGAGCAATAATTAAACATTGTTACAGCCTAAAGGGTAACCAGATGAGTGAAAGGTTGAGAAAGTTTAGGCTGGTCATTTCAAGTCATTTAGTGCCTTTAATGTCAGGTCTTACCACAAGCCAGTGAGGAAATCATGTTGTCCTATAACTGCGGTTCTATACTTCTGAAACTATGTAAAGGTTTCGGGGAATTTTCACCAAAGGTGACATTACCTTTGAAGGTCAATTCTGTGAAGCAGAATAACAATAGATCCACAGAACTGTTAGATTGCTGGTTTACAAGGGATAATAATGTGCAATAGTGTTGCTGGCATATTTGTTCTCGACAGATCCTGCCATTATAACAGTGATTTAAATTGTCATCACTCCAAGTGTTTTCTTGGTTATAGTCTTAGTGGGTTTTTTTTTTTTCCTCTTCTGAGTGGTTACTGATTTCTTCTCATGTGCCAGTAAAAGTACACGCTGACAAGTAAAAATGCAGAACAAGAAAGAAGGATGATTTCCAGCATGATTAATAATGACATACATGCATCAGTTGTCTTTTAGACATATGCAAATGTTTGTGAATGTATGTGCCAGGATAATTCAACGTGAACATATGGAACATTGTTTCATGTGTGTTTGGCTTCTATTATTTTGTCTTTTAGGCAGTCAAATCAGCTTTTTCTGATGTATGTTTGTATGTGAAAAGAATGTAATTTAAATTCTCACCTTTTTACTTTGTACTAAGAACAGACATATTGTATGAGATACTTAAAAATCAAGTTTTCATGGGAGTCACTGATCAGAATAAATGCATTTTTACACAGAAATACTTTGATGTGAGTTTTTTTGCAGAATAAATAGTAATTACAAACAGAGCTGACTAATGAATTATCTTTTTAAATAAGTCGTGTGATGACTACCATATTAAACTTGAATGAAAAACATGCAGTAGGTCAGGATATAAACACACCCAGTAAGACAGTAAAACTAAATTTTGTCTCAAAAACAGTTGTGTTTTTTTCTTGACATAGTTTGGGGAAATCAGGGTTAAGTCTTGTTAAGCTTTGTTATCAGTGTCATGTTTCATGTTCAAGTGACAGACTTTAGCACAGTGTAATCCCAAGAAACCATATCATCTAGTTTAGATACTTTACATGACAGTTATCACTGAAGCTTATTGCTGCCTTTTTTCTCTGCAAAGCTTGAAGGAACCAATAAGGAGACGTGCGTGTTCTCCTTAGTACATCAATGGAGTAGACAGATGTGGTGCCCCCTGTCATCTGACCTTAAAAGACATTTACAAAACAACTTCGACATGACCTGACAGGAAGTTGGTATAGAAACTTGAAACAACACTAAAAAACATTTTATCAGATGCCTAGAGATAAAGCAGGGATTAACTGCACTTTCAGGTCAATCAAGGCCAACAAAGAGGTTTTCATCATGCCAGAAAAGAGCTTGTGAAAATGTTAGTTTTTTTATTTTGTACATTATACAGTAACTAACGATATAAGGAAACAAGTCACTGGTGTATTTAGTTTGGAAGCAGTCTTAAATATTATATCATAGCGTGTAGGATTTTAGCAAACTACATCTCTTGGTGTCATAGTTTGGCACAGAGAGATTTTTTTTTTTTTTACATTTACTTTTATTTCCTCGGGTTTGAGCTACATTTCTAGTAAAGAACCAAACCAAATAATTTCACTTATTGGAAAACGTAAAGTACTAATATTAATATACAGTATATTAAGCAGTAGAAATACTAAGTAAATTTAATAGTCTACCTGTATGTACAGAGGATGTCAGTACTTTTTATATTTCATATGTAAGCTAACACATACAGGATGTTAGCTTTGGTTCAGTCACAACTGCTGTTGTAATGTATACCCATTATTTCTGCATTTTCCTCTTCTTTAGGTGTCTAGCTTTAGAATTGTACATAGGAGGTGACTGTACACGACACAAAATTTTTCGTACACCTGAATGTCTAAAACCAAGTGTATCAAGCGAAGGAGACTCCTGCTTCTTCTTAGAGTTTGAGGCAACATCTGAGTTTCCCTCACCAGTGGCTGGGACGAGCAGGGACTTGTGGCGGGCGCCTGTATGAGAAGACCATGAAAAGAAGATAAGATTTTAAGTATGTGCACCAGTAAAATACAGCAGATAGAAACCACAGTGAAGGAGAACATATCTAGAAACCAGAGTAGGATTGCATACCTTCATTCATTCCTGCCCAGCTACATGATCAGCAAAACACCAAAAGCCACTAGGTCCATCATAAAGTAAGAAAGGTCTTACCAGGCCACACACAGAAAGTGAAATGTTTCTCTCGGTCTGCTCAGCTGTCTCCATTTCACTATCATGCAAATCAAAAGATCTTAACCTGAATTCTCCTGTGTAATATGCTGATACAAAAGGCATGTACTGTTTGTTTTACTGTTTGTGCATGGACATGGAAAAAAAAACTTGAGAAATGAAATGAAGCAACAAGAAGCACCACCCACCACACACTGTCTTTTTCTATTCATTTATTCACTTCATCACATCACCAAAGAGACCTTCTTCCTTACATTTTTTTCCATTATGGCTTTGATTTCTGAAGTAATTACAAAATATTTTTTTGCTGGAGGCACTAACGAGGATGAGCAGTTGTGGGACGTAATTGTCAGACGATGTTCGCCTGGGTAAGTTCACTCTTACCTCAACTACTGTTTATTTATCATTGTTAAAGCAGAAGAAATCCCACTGCTGCAGCAGTCCCCCCTCCTCACCTTTTTCCTCCTCTGTCTTTTGTTTACTTGGTCCATAAAAGAAAAATAGTAAAACCTTACCCATAATTGAGAAAAAAAAAAACTTGGTTAGTCAAAATATTTAAGCGTACAAAATACTGAAGCATTTGACTGGTCAGTCTAATCTGAATAAGTCTATTTGAAGCTGAGAAAAACTGAGAAAAGTGTGGTTTACTTATTGAGGTGGATAGTGTGTAAAATTGCTGACAAAATATTAGCAAGTATTCATAATATAAAAAGCTATAAATCGTATTAAGACACAAAATTCAGCATGACCTGCTGGTTCAACACCTATGAGTCATTAAAGTAATCAAATTTATCCCTTTTCATAATACTGAATGCAGAAAATGTCATTATGTAGCTGTTAAAAAAAATATCTACACAAGTCACAATTACATACAGTTTGCTTCTGAAATGCACAGACTGAAACAGCATCAGATTACCACTTACAGTAGTCTAAAGTTACAGGAAAAAAAAAACCTTAGTGACTATTTCTGCTTAAAAGAACTACAGAAGTGTAAACAAAGTCTTTATGACCAGATTTAACAGAAAAGGTGTTTCTAATCAAGAAGCGAGGGCTCTGAAGGACGTATGATAGTGGGTCGGTTGGGAGCAGCCGGGGGTCTTCTGCTGCAGGAAAAGAGAGGAGAGGAGGTATTGGGGGAGGGGACATGCAAGGAAAAATATCATCAGAAAGTCATGCACCAACGTTTCCCAAACCACCAAAAGCCATAGAGCAACACGTAGTACAGCCCTTCACCAAATGTTTCAATGGACCAGCAACTTTCACCAATAACGAAGCTACAAAAACGCATCAAACTGTGTGTGTGTGTGTGTGTGTGTGTATGGTTTTACCTGGGTATGCCCGGTGGCAGCGCTGGAGGCACACGGGCCGGTCTTGATGGGACTAGAGGAACAGAGTTGGGATCGCCTGCAGGTCGGGAAGGCACAGGAGGTGCTCCAAATGCTGGTGATGGGTTGAGAGGGGGTGGAGGACCTGGGGTGGCCCCCCTCACTCCTGGGGGTCGGCTGGGAGGGGGCACTGTTGCTGAGGCAGGACGGGATGCTGGAGGAGGGCTGAAACAAAGAGACAGAAAGTTATTTAATAAAGTGTAAAAATTAAATGTCATATATTTAATTTTAACATAGCCTATATTTGAATTAGGTATTAGCTGTCATATGTGATGTATCTTCTGATAAAATTCACATTATGTGACTCTTTTATATTGCATTATTGGACATTTTACATTGCATTTTTGTTGTTTTCATTATTGCAAAATGGTTTAAAACAGTTCTAAAAGACCAAAATTACTTAATTTACTAAACAAAACATGAATATGAAAATACCTGGATACTGGCATAATTGTGCCAGTGTCTTTCAGCTTGGGGGAAAACGGTCATTAGAGGACCTCTGCTGGATATTTTGAGTAATAAAATCAGTCGAGCTTAGTTTTCCTGTTTAAAACCCTATTCACGCAGGAATAGTATTACTTGGGAACCTTCAGTGATTTGTAATAATTGCAGAGGTTGGCTGATCTGCCATGTATGTAATTTGCTGAGTAAACGTTACACTATAAATGACCTACCTTATTTTACCAAACCCACGCATCCTGTGATAATATTAGTCATGTGCAAATGTGCACCTCTGGGATTTAACCCTTTTTTCCTTTTTTGCAAAGTCTTTTATGTTTTCTGCACCTTTTTTTCTGCATCTTTTCTACAGGAGTGTGAGATTTATGGAGGCTGTGTTGGTGTCGGTGAAAGTTTGGAGGGTGCAAATTCAGGGGCACTCTTGTCACATGGAGACCTGCTCACTGAAAGTGCAAGCCCAGTTCCATAGTAACATTAGGTCTGTACCTGGCACCCAGAGATGTCAGTAAATTTAGAGTAAAATCAGACTTATCTATTGCCAATTCTTCACCCGAAACACAGATGTGGTGGGTATTACCTAAATCACATTAATACTAATGTGAAAAGGGTTTGATTATTGTTTTATTTAATTTTTGATTTCTTTGTTATTTCAGCTTTTGCTTGTTATTTTTTTAGCTGGTCTTTTGTAGATGGTAACTATAATTCTTATATTTGGGCTTCTTTATCAGTTTTTACTTATGGATCTTATTTTATTTTATTAATGGTTGTTAACTCACATGTATTATTCATGAGCTTTTTAAGTTTTTATTGTATTACATCCTCTTCAAGTTATAAGTAGTTTTGCTTTCTTGATTTTATGAGAAACATTGCATTTTTTAAAATGTTTTTTACCTTGGGTCTTTGCTAATCCAGGTGTCGTTGACTGGTGGAGGCACCGGAGTAGAAACAGTGGTGGTGCTGATGTCGCCAATGATGACCAGAGCCTCTTTCAGAGCATGATACATCCTCAGCATCTCATCTCTCCTCTGAGCCTGTTCTGCTGACTCCTCCATCAAACTGCCCTGGTCCCCTGCAGAGTACAGGTAAGCAAGCAGCTCTGAGTGGATGAAGTCCTTGGCCTGGAAATGTGAGAGGAAAAAGGGTGCCAGTTTAATACACACATTTAGTCATTCTAATAATTTTCCACATTTAAGAAGCTAAAAACAATCTTTAACAGGACTCTACACTGTTATTTTTTAGTTGCAGTGCAACATTAAAATTCCTTTACAATCATGCCCACCTGAAAAACCTTAAGTCCCTTTTAAACTCTGTTTTAGTCTTCACCAACTTCTGGGGGAAATATCTGAATGTGACTGTTTTATATGCTCCACTGTGTTTCCTGTCTCCATGGCTGCCTGCTAACTTCTCCAGTCTACATTTAATACTTTGTATAATGTCACTGATTAATATTAAAAGAGGCATGAAGCAGTAGACGTACGCTGTTGATCATGAGGTGCATGATGGTCTTGGGCATGAGGTCTCTGATGGACTTGTTGACAATGCTGATGTAAGAGTCCACAAGGTTGCGGATAGTCTCCACCTGTCGTTCCAGCTGCGGGTCCATGGACACGGTGTCACCAGTATTCATTGCATCTTCATTCTCAGTCTGCAGGACACCAGAGAGACAGATATAGCCAGAGAAAGAAAGAAGAACATGAGGGGATGCAGAATCAGAGATGAATAGATGATTTTGTGTCAGTCTACTCTACTTCTAACTTCTTCTTCACATGCAAGGAATCTGTTTATGCTTTTGTTTATGAACTCCTCGCCGCTTTGAAATGGGTGGGACTCTGTTTGAACACATTCTTAAATCAAAACTTAAACTAAAAATTTAATAAATGACAGAAATACAGATTTGAGCCCATGTAAAGCACTTTATTAACTGCACTTAGTCTTGTGCACAGGTCTGAGCTCTTACACACACTATTGCAAACACATTTAAAGGTACAATGTTTTCTTGGCTTTAGTTTTCTATCAGCACTAAACAAGTATTTCTGACCATAAATAAGAGGTCTTTTTGCATAAACTGTCCAAAGTTAATACATTCTGAAACACCAGTTCTGGACGGGTATATCACCAGAGGTGTGTACTATGAAGGTAGTTCAACACAGACAGGCTTTCTTTTTGTGAGCTAGCTTGAAAAAACACTAAAACCCCTGTCAGAGATACTGGGCATTAGAACGGTCGTTATCAACTTTCTTTGTTAATCCAGGCTTTCTGCTTCAGGCTCTCTGTGCACTCACCAAAAAGTCTGAGTTATTATCAGATGTAACAGGGAATCGAGTGCTATAAAAAAATATAACAGCAAAAGGCACACTAGTTCTGGGAATAAGACAAATGCTGGCAGAAATGGTTAATATCGTGAATTTATAAGGTATATATATTTTAACACTCATTACTGCTGTTTATTTCTAATGAGACAGCTGCACATTAGACGTGTGCAACTTAGGACCAAACACAAAAATATAAGTATTTTCTTCTCGCGACAGTACAACAAACAGCTTGTACTGTTGTAACTTTTACTGTGTGGCTTCTTTCAGTGGTAATAGAAAAGTGTGGCTCAATAAGTTGCACATAACGTATAATGTAGTCCTTGAGCACAGAATCTATAGCATATTGTTGGGAAAAGTGAAAATAAGGCACCTCCAGCTTTAAAACCAAAACTCTGAACATAACATGCTCCAGACCACGTTATGTGTTCAGCATAAGTTACTATGGTGACACAGCTTTGTGACAGTGAAAACTCTGACTTTAGGCTCAACATACCTCACATACCCATTAATCTCACTTTGTAGCACACCCCTCTGAATACACTAGAATGAACGGCTTCCTAGTTTGCTTTCTGGACCAGCAGAGCAGTAAACAGTGTATACCAGAAAAAAAAGAAATGTAAAAATTAAATGTGTCAACCTGGTCTTTTTCTGGGTAAACACCAGCCCTCAGGAAGGAAGCCTTCCAGCTGTCAACATCCTCCTGAGTGTCACATGCCAGTTCGATCTGACGCAGGTCTTTGTACACATTCCTGTAAGGCACACACACACAACCTTTGACCAAAGATCAAAACACCATAAAAGTGATGGTTTGAGAGGATCATAACATCCACACCTTTGTTCGGTATTGAAGATGGCAAAGACATGTTTGCTGGACATGAAGCCCTTTTCCACATCTCGCAGCTTCAGGTTGTCAAGAGGCAGCATATACTTCTTCTCCTTCTCCTGAAAAAATACACAGTTATGTAGTGAAGAATTTAAGTAGACAGACTTAAACTTACCTCATCAGAGGAACTTTAAGATATTTCTTCAAAAGCACACATAAGATTTTGATATCCGATGGCACACTATAACTACAGCTTTACTCCAGTGCAATAACTTTGTCCCTGTAAGCAGCCTTACCTCTTCATCTTTATACCAGGAGAGAGACTCAGCAGTCAGGACAAACCAGTATTCCTTGGAACCTCCCTTCATAATACTGATGTTGATGGTGAGCCAACCTCTGCGGATGACCTGCATACGAGAGTCCAACAGTTGACTTCACTATGCACCCCACAATATGGGTAATCAACAGCAAGCAGCCAGGATATTAAAAACAAATGAAACCTCAACATATACTGAATATATGTTCAGAGTAGTGCCACAGCAACATTTAAAAACAGCACAATAGTCATGCAGGTGTAACAATATTCTTGATTAAAAAAATAAATCACAGGGCAATCAGATCAATCTGTACAGCATCTATAAATACACCACAAAGAGGAGAAACAAGAGATGAGAAGACGTTCGAATGGAAAGTCACCTCCTTCTTTGCCTCCTTTTTACTGCCAGACTGACAGACAAGATGACAAATGGACACACAGGGATAATAAGCAGACATATACAATACTCGAAATCTGGATGTCGTAACTGTAGATGGACTGCACAGTTGGGAGCATCAGCCTTGCAGCCAATTTGTTACAGTGGAAAACTGTGACAAATTGGTTTGAAAATGTATTTTTTATAGCCCACTAGTGCAGGAATTTGCCAGAGACTCAGTATAATTAGACATGATTGTGGATATGTGTCATTTTTAATTACTTAAAGTGCTAATACTGCAATTAAAGCTTGATTTTGAAAAGAGCCTCTAGTCTGGCTCAGAAGGGATTACTGATGGCTACATGTGCTAGTGTGGAACTGCAGGTTTCTAGAGCTGGGTCAGTCCAGGCCTTTTTGATAATCACAGGCTAGGTGTCAGCAATAAATCGGGATGTTTGCTTCCACGGAACGGCCACCGACGTAGTTAAAGCACAGGTCACTTAATTGTGTCTCAGCTGCAGAGCCACAGAATAAATAAGCCACAGTATTTCAGTTAGAGATATGACAGAAAGCAGAAAAAACAAATGGTACAGGTGAACTACACCTTTAAACTGAGTCAAAAAAGAGTTTATAGAAATCCAGTCTAGATCTTCCTGTTAAAATAGATCCACAACAGCATCTTCTATAGCAGCGGTTTTCAAACTTTGTGTGCCTGAAGCACACCAATGGCAAATACAGATCATTTTGGTACCTGGATCTAGCATGACACCTATACTCCCACTCCACTAGCACGTTCACACATGCCAACAAACTATCTTGCTTCTTTTGGTTTAGATCCATTCTTTTGAAGTAGTTCAAGTTTCTAAGATGGGGTGTTTGATGTCCAAGTGACTCTTTAGCTAGCTTGGCACCATATCAGTAATCAGCTTCTCCTGACAAATGATGCACTTTTGGTGCAGGCTCTTGACACCCCCAATCCTGCTGAAGCTGTAAAACTACTGGCAGTTTTTTTCTCTTTTCTTTAGGTGATGGTTTATCTTCACTGGTTAGTTGCAATTTACTCCACACAAGAAAGTGATACTGTAACACATTGTGTTCCCTTTGACAGAGATTTTTTTTAGGGGAAATGGGTGCATGTGAACTACTTTACAGTAATTCAACATAACTTTTTGTGCAACTGAATATTGCAACAGAAATTGCCACAAAACCCCACAGCACACCTGGACTTGCCTTGTCTGTACAAAATACTGTATTACAGTAAGGGAAACTATGATCTGTTTTTACTATAGTTCTTATAACAAATTCTTGAGTGTAATTCTCACTTCCCTCTTCTTCATCATGGAGTACAAATCTTGCTTCTCGACATGGTCTGAATGACTTTACTCCCCCACCCACTGAAAAAGGAAGTGACAAGTGAAGATGCAGGGGCCTTGGTACTTACAAGAATCTCTCCCTGGGCCATTAAAAGAAGAACCACAAGAAGAGACAGAGGAAAGGGAAATAAAGAGAGAGGACAAGAGGAGCACAGACAAGAGTATGAAAATGTGACGAAACAAAGGGTAACATTGACAGGAGAGATAGGCCTAACCCTACATCAAGAAACGAAAACAAAATAACAACAGATGGAAGCAGGCACTATGATGACACAGTATCGTGTGGACTTTAGATGAGGTGTACACAGTGTCTTTGATCACCTGATTGGGCATGGCTCTCTTCTTGGTCGCGTTAGCAGCAGTCCTTTGCTGGGCACTGCAGGAGAGAGATTTAATAACATAAAATACGGAATTTATTTCAAACAGGGCACAGAAGAGGAAAACAGACAGCAGTGCTGAGCAGTCAGTAACTTTCACAACTTTTAGATTCTTTCATGCTGTAGTATACGGGAACAGTTTGCTTTTTGATTTTTTTTTTCTTCTTTAAGCCAGAGCAGGATAAACTCTTGAGTGTGCTTTGAATGTCTTTGGTGTTAGTAGAAAATCCACCCAAAAGTACAAAAAACAAAAAAAACAAAAGAAAAAAAAGCACTAATCTCATTCAAGGAAGAAGACAGTGATAACCATTCATTACAACCAAGGAATGAAGACGTGAACACGTTGAACCTTGAAGCAGATGGGCTACCACTAGGTGGCACTCCTGTCAGCTAAGAACAGGAAACTGAGGCTACAATTTGCACTACAGCTCACCACAACAGAAAATTGGAAAAATGCTGCCTGGTCTGACGACTCTCGATTTCTGGTGCCACATTCAGATGGTAGGGTCAGAATTTGGCATAAACAACATGAAAGTATGGGTCCATCCTGCCTTGTATCAAAAGTTCAGGCTGGCGGTGGTGGTGTAATGGTGTGGGGGACATTTTCTTGGCCCACTTTGGGCCTCTTAGTGCCAATTGAGCACACAGTGCAACAGTCTACCTGAGTATTGTTGTCCATCCCTTTATGACCACAGTGTAACCATCTTCTGATGGCTGCTTCCAGCATGATAACACACCATGTCTCAAAGCTCAGATCATCTCAGACTGGTTTCTTGAAGATGACAGCAAGTTCACTGTACTCAAATGGCCTCCAACAGTCACCAGATCTCAGTCCAATAGAGCACCTTTGGGATGTGGTGAATGGAGGGATGTGCAACCAACAACTCTAAGTAATTGTGTGATGGTATCACTAACTAGCGATGGAAAATGGGTGATAGTACAGTTATAGTTTCTTAGATAGATGCTCAAATTGCTTGTTTTAACTACTGGCCGACAGTGAAAATTTTGAAGATATAAAATGTATCTGTCTTTATTGTGGAAATGGAAATATTTTACTATCATGTATTCATTTCATCAAAATTTAAATATAAACCTCCATCTTTCCTGATTCTAATTAAACTCAATAATCTGTATTTTAAGTTTGTCTTACTTGGCAAATCCAATGAAGTCCTCATGGTTAGTGTTGATGTAGGAGAGCTCAATGTCAATCAACAGCAGCACCTGCCAAAGAGGAAAAACATGACATGCTCTGTACACAAAGAAGGTAAACTGTACAACTGTTCAGGTAGGCTGCATCTCTCACGCGCACCTGGTCTTTGGTCTTGCTGTCTCTCTCTCTGATGTAGGTGGTGACGATTCGCTCTGTCTCTTCTCTCAGTCTCGGATACGAGTTCAGCTGTAGGAAACACACACAGAAATACACACACATACACTGCTGCAGATTGATGCAGATGATTACAGGACATGCTCCTACTGTATGCTCAACACTGTAAAGCACAGTAACCAGCTACACCCAACCAGTGACGGTTAAGGTACACAATGAACACAAATTTGAGGCCACAAAACCTGCACACAAAAACTGAGGAGGCATGCAATAATGAGTCTTCTATCAGCTTGAGATTTCTTGTTAGCTATAGATGTTGTTATAATGACTCAGTCTGTCCTGTTTAGTTAAGTGGCACCACATTAGAAAGCAGCAACAGGTTAATTAATCCTTACAATGCACTGCAGAATCTCAAGCTCATAGAAAACCTCAAAGCAGGGAAGAATTAGAAAAAAAGGTCAGGTTAAAGTTCAGGTTAAAGTTCAGAAAGAGATAGAAAAAAAGGTCTGGTAGAGTCTTGTGAGTATTTTATTATGAGTGTGAATAGTACAGAAAAGTTATACCACTGCGAATATATACAACACCAGCCACAGTTGTGCTATTTTAAGCAGCCATATGTCTTAGTGTGACAAGGGAACTGATTTGATAATGGTGAGTGTTAAATCACTGATCTAAGTGCTGATGGGCTGAGTGGATTTGTGGGGGTTCAGAAGCAGAGTGGGAAAGGGCTCTTGGACTTGTCATTGAGGGTCCAGGGGAGCAGCAGGATGGGTGTTGAGTGAAGCCTTCAAGCAGTGGGGAGGGGTGACGATCAAAAACACTGACAGTGGCGAGTTAGTTTATTGGATTTTATCTACTCTCTATCACTCTTCAGTCTTAGCCTGCCTGTTTTTCTCCTTCACTCTCTTCCCCTTCAGTCCTCTGTCTTTATCACCTACACATGTCTTTCTGCCATTCATGTTTACCTTTTCAGTGCACTTCCTGATCAGGGTGACAAGCTCGATGACGACCAGGTCAACACATTTCAGACAGGGGTCTTTCAGCTTAATGATCTGCTTTTTCACTATAGCCTCAAACGCCAAGTCTGGGGTGAACAGGCCTGTCCTGTGGTGATGCATCATGGGAGTCGGAGGTTTAATATCAGGAGGAAGAGGAGGAAGCGTCATGGGCCATGGTGGAAAAAAAGGGAATGTGGTAGAAAAATGAAAGCCCATGTTGGATGGAATAGTTTGGGAAAACAGAAAGCATTTAAAGAAGGAAAGGAAAGATGAAGATTGAGGAATATGACAAAAAGGAAAAACAGGTGGTTAGTTAGTTCTACTTCATGTTCAGAACAGAAACAAGCTGCAGGTTCACTGAGTTTTCGGCCTCCTGTACATGTGTATGTTAGGGGTTGGCTGACATCTTTTAGCCATTCTAGAAACATGACATCAAACTGTGCATAGACAATCACAATAAAGCCTAATAACTTTGGTTAGTGTCACCTTCATGACAAAATTCAACTTGTCCAATAACAGGTTTCCCCTAGTTTCTATCACTAAATTTAGCGATAGAACAAGAAAGGTTTGCATGCTGGAATTAGCATTTAGTTCAAAGTAGGACTTTACGTAAGTGCAGCCTCAGAAAGCAGCTGTGGCTGTAGACTCTGTCTTAAGCTATAGCTTCAAACCAGGCCTGCAGCTTGTTTTGCAAAGAACCTGTACAGGAACATTTCACAGCTCGTCTATCTCTGGCTACTCAGCAGCTCAGAGATACCACTCCAGTGCACTGCAGTACAGCCAGAACCTGTAACTTTATGATGATCATTCAAGTTAACTTCAAAGCAGGACTATAAGATAGAGTCCTTGCTTTGAATTCATCTAGTTTTTAGTAGTGCAATCCAAGAAAAACTTTGTCTGGAAGCACACAAAAATGGCTACTGTTGGAAGAAGTGACACCTGGCAGTACTAGCGATGCATGAGTGGCATTCTGGCAGGTGACCATGCAGTGATACCTTATTGGTGCACTGTCTGACTGTGTTGATGAGCTCCTGGATGACCAGGTCGATGCATTTCAGACAGGGCTCTTTCAGCTTAATGATCTGCTTTTTCACTATGGCCTCAAACGCCAAGTCTGGGGTGAACAGGCCTGTCCTGAAGGACATACACACAAGACAAACATGGAGACATGGAGCAGGAGACACATGGGAACAGTGTGAAACACGTACACATGCAGGGAAGGCATGAGCAGACAGTGAGGAAAGACAAACGAGGAAGAGTAGAGAAAAATACGGAAGAATTGGAGCGGAAAACATATGAGGCTGATAAGCAGCCAAGAGATTTACAGGAAAAAAAACCACACACATTAGAGCCAGCACACATAAAAGAGACACATAAAGCGGTGGACACAGACAGAAAAGAGAGAAGACAAGGAAGCAGACAAGTGTGTGTTATTTTGCAGCCTGGCTCAACTTGCCTGACTCCATGGATGTTCTTGATGGCATAACTGATCTCTTTCCTCAGCTCCTTCTCATCAAACTCCATCTAAGACACCGTGGAAAAAAAAAATCGTTGATTTTATTCATTGTGTGTATAATCATTGATACTTGAAGCCAGACAAGAGGAGCAACAGTCTGAGGGGCGTTTGTGTCCTTTCCACAACAGCTTAGGCAACACAGCATCAATATTTATAAAGCTTGCTCCATCCAAGCCGTTAACATAAAAAAACAGACCAATTCTTTGCCAAATTCAATGACAAATATAAAAATATGTGACTTTAAAGTACTCAATGAAAGGGACAAAGAAAATAATTATGATGAAAAAAGACATAACACTGGTCACCTTCACTAGCTCAAAGGGGAACCGCTCATGAAAGATACGGTTGATCTTTGCTCCACCAGACAAGTTGGAAGTATCCACTTGATCTCCAGACCCCTCGATGCATTTCTCAAAGTCTACACCAAACTGCTGGACCATCCTGCAGATTTTACAAAATATATATTAAATTTAATAACCTCTAGAGTTTCCATACATTTGTGTATCTGGGTCTGTGTAAGTGGCTACTGACTGAAGCAACGCCTTGGTCTTGCGTGCAGGGTCATCAGGACGGAAGTTTTTGTATTCCTCCACCTCCTTCTCCAGCGATAACAGTTGGCTTTGCAGCTTACTGCGTAACCCTGGCAATGTGTCGCGGATGTGGTTGGTGAGTTGCTGGAGAGAAATAAAAAAAAAAAAACACAGTTGTGGATGGTAACTTCAAAGATAGTCTGTCACGTTTTCAGTGATTCCAGGCTCAATAATCTATTTTCAGTCTCCACAGTAATTCCCAAATGAAGCTTAAACGTCATGAATTTTTATGTGCTGCAAGTGACTTACATTGCATGTATGTGTGTGCATGTATGATCAGGTGTGTGTCTCACCTGATTGAGGGTCTTCTGCAGGTGTGGTGTACCCATGCGTTCTGCAATGTGTCTGTATGCAGGATGAGACAGGAAGAACTTCCTTTCAGCAGCCAAAGCAACACGGATGTCTTTCTTTCCATCAATGTCCTTTTGACTGCGGTTCACAACACCAATATACCCTTAAGAAAAATACAAACAAGGCACCCAGAGAGTTTAGAAGACCATGCAGCAGAATATTTTTGATTCCTAGTCCAACTACAAATTTAAAGGATGTACTGAAGACCAAACTGAATCCAAAAAGTGGAACAATCCCTCAGAGTTTACTAAAACAACAGGATATGCAACTAAAAATTTAAGTTCTTTCTGTGGACTTGTACAATTACTATAAAAAAATTACAGAACTAAATACCTTTCCTACAAAGTTAATCTCTTAATCTCTGATTAAACATGAGTGTCTGTTTTACATCAAAAACATTTTTAAGTTCTGGACAAAATATACAGGACTACAGAAATAACAGGCAAAATCCAGGGTTGAAAAATTAAGCCAGCCCATAAATGTTAAGATCTGCAGTTCGACAAATGGTCACTTAGAGGCTGTCTCCAAAAGGGCATCAATCCTCATAGACCTCCATGTTAAAATGCCCAACCTTACGTTTACAGTCAGCTTTATCAGGTTCATGACTGCTTTGAGTGATAGGTGGGTGTTGTCTTGTCTTGTTTAGTATTTTGTTGTACTAGAAGACACTCTAAGGAGTTGCTGTTCAGTTCCTCCAGTAAGTACATTTTGTTTTAGGCAGTTTTGTGTAGCCACATTTAGCATCCCATTTAAAGTCCTTCTAGAAGCAAATGCTTCCAGGCACTTAGTTGGGCATTATAATTATAATTATAATATTTTGTAGCATTATCTATATTAATTTTAATTTCAATGGTCAATGCAACATAAAAACTGTGTGTATGAAATCACCAGTTAAATTGGTAAATAATAATAATAATAATAATAATAAAAAAAGCTTAAAAAGTTGCTGACTTAAGTGCTGCTATAGCTCACTTGGTTGAGCAGGCAACCCACATGGCTGCCACAGGGGCCTGGGTTCAAGTCCATCCCAGACCATTTCCTGCATGTCATTCCCCCACATTCTCTCGCTGCTTTCCTGTCATCTCCCTCTCCTATCTAATAAAGGCCAAAAATAACTGCTAACTTTGCCTCAAAATAAGTTTTTGATTTTTTTACTCTTGAAAGTTATTCTTCTACCACATTCAGTTCATCAGTTAATTCAGGATTATTTGACAGACATGTCTTTATCTTAAAATGTCTCTGGCTGTTACCTAACCAACGTAGCTAGCTCTCTAGCACTTGTGCTAGCTGGCAACTCTCCAGATCTTCCCTCTTGCCCAAATATGGTCATGCCAGGTTTTAAAAAACCAACATAGCAACAACCAAATTGCAAAACTAGTCCATAAACCAAAAGGTGATGTCCCTGTGGCTATAGCACAGGAGTCTTAATGCTTTCTGACTGTACTGCATTTGCATCCCTACCTCTGCGGAGTGGCAGAAGTTTGTTTTCTAGGATGTCCCGTGCATCTGTCCCCTCATCCATGAGGTCCAACTTTGTGATCACGCCAATGGTCCGTAGCCCTGAAGAAAAGACATAATTCTGTTTTAATATTCACATAAGAAACTGCATTTCTGCAGTCACATAGATAATTTGAAATGTAACCTTCCTCTCATCAGCAGGAATAACTGAGAAGTGGTAACTAATCTACAGTTACTGTGCAAGCCTTTAACTTGAAATGGTTAATAACATCCATTTGATTGAATGTAAGAGGGCCAAAAGTAGAGATAATTAAATCTAATTATATCTCCACCAATCCTATTCAATACATCTTTGCCAGGAAGCCTTTTAATAATGTAACTGTTAATTATTCTGAAGAGTTGGTTCCTGCACTAAGGCAAAGATTTTGCAGACGAAAGCAGTGCTGGCTGAAAGTTACTGCAAGAAGTATACCAAAAAATGTTAGACAGAAATATGTAGATGTGCCTAGGATCACAGATTCTCAACATTGGCTTACCCTGAGGGTCCACCTCCTTTGCAATCTTGAGGGCATCTGAGTTGGCCAGGTCAGTGTTTGCAGGGGTAACGGCCAGGATCAGACAGCTCTCCTTGGTGATGAACTGTAGCAGCATGTCTCTGATCTGATGCTCAATGTCCGGAGGTTGGTCACCCACAGGCACTTTGGTCATCCCCGGCAGGTCAATCAGGGTCAGGTTCAGCACTGACAGAGGACAGAGGGAAGGGTGGAATCGGTCAGACAAAGGTTGAACAGCTGCACCAAGAAGGTTGAGTTTGTAAACGCGTGTGTTACCATGAGGGGAGTAGACACGGAGGTTGATGGGGATGGGGGAGATGCCTTTGTTGGAGCCAGTGAGACGGTCGGTTTCTGCTTCAATCTCCTGGCGGACCTCGTCAAAGTCCACAAACTTCCGTCCTTTACAGTGCAGGAACTCTGCATACTCTACATGGAGGAAAGAAAAAGTTTTAGACAGCAGAGAGAAAGATGGATGGAAAGGAAATAAATGGCACAAAGTAGCACAGCTATAACTTTTAGTGAGTGAAGCTTAATTAGTCACATAAACGATTTTGTTATAATCCTTTACTGCTGTGGATTTAGCGTACAGGTTTGTGAAAGCATGTGTCTATACTCGTGCACATCTGCCAGCTGTGCATACATTCATATGTGTATTTGCATGTATACACCCACATAGTCTGCAGGTCTTATGACCCAGACCTTTTTAGTTTTTCTTGAAGAAAGAGCACATTTTCAAGTGCTTAACAAATTTATTAGACTATCGACTACACATGTCTCTGGGCCATGAGAATATGTCCGTATCTGTTTTTCTGTCTGTTTGTACGCCCAGCCAGCGGCAAAGTCTGAGTTTTATTGTAAG